>VDFB02393205.1:0-10889 GCA_007258455.2 Sequoia sempervirens | reverse complement strand
TGAAGGGCACTCAAGTAAGGTTGGCAGCTTGTCCAAAGAAAAAGATAAAAATGACCATCCTAGTGGCTAACCTTTCACCTAGCTATGGGTGTTGTTGAGCCGAACCTTCTGCAAAGATCTTGGTGGTGCAATGCAATTAGATTGGTCGTTCGCGACCATTCCTGTGAAGGAAGTTAGAATGAACCCAAATCATAGTTCATGGTGGTGAAAATCCCAAACCACCCAGCCCAAATTCTATATCAAGAAATGGGTCTTGGTAATTGTGTGACGCTGTCAGAAATAGGAATTGAAGACCAAAACATTGCTTGTTCTAAAAAGAAACTACTAGAGGATACAAAGCTATGGACAATGCAATTTGATGAGGGTTATTCAACAACAGGATTAGGAGCAAGGGAAGTGATCATCTCCCTCAAAGAATAGTTGTACCCATTGTCATATGGCCTATAATTGAAATTCACTGAAGCTGAAAAAGAGGCGCTTTTGTTAGGCCTCAAAAATGTCAAAGACATGGGAATTGAACTCCCATGTGTTAAAGGGGATGTGCAATTGATCGATGAGCCAATCAAAGGATATTTCCAGGTCAGAAAGGATCATCTACGACATTATAGAAATTGGGTGTGGAACGCGATCGATTGGTTTGAAGAGTTCGATAATAGAGATATCCCAAAGATTGACAACAAAGACATCCCCAAGATTGACAACAGGCATCCCGAAGATGAATGACAACAAAGTTGGTGACTCAGTGGTACCTGCTTCCTTGAGCCATATTCTAACTTTTGTCAAGGTGCCTTTCCCTAATGTATGAAGATATGAGAATCTTCATCCCAAAAGATTTGTCTCTTGCGATACCCAGGAGAAGAGAAGTAAAGCCTTTTAGGTAGAAATGACATCCTTCAGGGATTGAGTAATTTTCTTTTATTTTCATGATGTGCTTTCCTTTTTGTAATGTGATTGTTATGTTGTGTTTTCCCTTTTCGTAATAGTTTCATCGTGTTTTAGGTGATTTTTAGGTAAGTCCAACTATTAGGTGATTCTAGGAAGCCTTGCAATTAGGTGATTAGGAAATGATGCTAACTTTGATACCCAATCGATAAGGCACTCGTCTATGCTCAAAAATCTAGAGATTTTTTAGTTCTTCTATGCCATAAGTATCTGCCATGGTCCCCAGACAGAGCCAAATGTTGTACCCCCAATTAAAATTTTTGCTACACTTAGGGATTTAGAAGAAATGAGTAAAAGTCTTGTCAAAATAGTAAAAAAAGGTCAAAATTGGGGTTTACATGTCTTGCATGAGGGGAAAAAGCTTAAAATTTTCCAAATCTCATGATCTGGGTTTGCTCAGAGCGACCAAGTCTACAAAACCCAGATCACAGTTTTTTAACCCTACTTTTTAGGAAAATTGCTATTTTTAGAAACTATAATGTCCCCATTTTGCAAGCATCAGAGTTTGGTGGATTTAGCATGTTCCTAACCCTTGTAGGCTAGTATGTTTGGATAGAGGGTCCCATGTGGCAGTTACTCGATGAGTAGAGACATTACTCTTCAGTTGGATTTAGGTTTTGGCCTTTGCATAGGTTATTTGACTCAGATTGGCACACTTACTATTTATAGTAAGTTACTATTTTGGGAGAGTCAGGGTTCCTATTAATAGAAAGACACCTGAGTAGAGCATATTGGTAGTGTCAACCTTGATTGGGCCTTTGCAGCTATTTCTAGACTTAGTTTCACATACTTACTATTTATAGTAAGTCATTGTTCAGGGTTTCTATTTTTAGACGAGCATCCGATCACATGGAGAACAGGGAGAGTCGACTCCGGGCTCAAACGGCTTAGCAATAAGACAAGTACATCAAGAGATATTAAAGTTTAAGTGACTTAAGTGATTTATTTAATATTTTAATATTACTATAAAGTTATAAAATAACTTTATAATAATAAAGTCACTTTAATATATTAAAGTGTGTTAAGTGAATAATTTAATGTGGGAATAAATCTTTTATCCCACATTGGCCAGGAAGGTGTTTGAGCTCTCCTAAGGAAAGAATAAAAAGAGAGGTAAGAGCTCATTCTCAGCACCCAATTGATGAATATTATTTTGATTCATTGTTATTGTAGAGCCTAGGGCTTTCCCAGTTTTTCTTCTTTGATCATAGGAAACGAAAACTTCCTATTGATAGCATAACTGAGGGAGTGAAAGATCTCTAGAAGGGTTGCAATTGAGGAGACGATAATTCAGTCCTTTCACTTGTGCTTCATTAGAGAACTTGGGTGATTCATAAGCTAGTTTGATTGGGTCATTAGAGGATTATTTGCAGCAGTCATCAGTCGTTATAAGGGTCTGATATGTTGATTACAGTCATCTCTTGCAGCCATGATTTTGCATATAAGGGGCTTCACTTTGATTCATTATTGCTGGGAGGTGTTGGCACTTTATGGGTGAGGACTTTTTGATTGTGTTTGCTGCCTAAGGAAGGACATTGAAGCTGCACATTAATTAATACAAAAAATCTGAGCATAGAAATAGGGGCGGCCAAGATTAGGGGCAGCGATTCCAAGCAAAGAGGGAGAAATAAAATCTGATAAAATTCATAGAGCATTGCCAGTTGATGAGACACCTGGGCGCTTCATTATTGGAGGTATTTTCATTGTATTAGGGGAGAATCAAATTATTCTTCATGGCAGCCATCCATCTCCAGGTTTTCATATCAGTCATTACATTTCAATTATTTATCAATGTAATCAGCATGTATGCATTGCATTTTCAATCATTAGAAGCATTGTATTCATCAGTCATTGTAGTGGCATAAGATTGGCATTAGTTTGCTGCTATAGGTGCATGATTACTGTAGGAGCCCATTGCTATCAGATTTGATTCAATCATTGTGTAAGCCAAGAGTGTTGGCAACTCGTGTTAAGCTTTGCAATGGAAGATTACATTTCAACAAGAATATCATCCTTGAGGAACCATACATGATTGTAATATTCATTTTGAATGACATATTAGTATGCATAACAACTGTTTGTTAAAATGCAAGTTGGTTGTAGATGATTAGTTTGCATTTAGAAGTCCTATATGATCATTGTATAAGATTAAAATAATTCATTGGTGCATCTAGATGATAATTTAAATATTGTAGTCTTGACTCATAAGCATTGGAAACACTTCATCAATACTTTTCAAGCATACCATCAGAATATAGTCTTAGGCAAGCAAGCTTAAAGTTTGCATTCGAATTGTTTGGCAAAATTTCAAGGGAACAAAGAAGAGTTTTTGAGACAGCTTAGGCTAGGCTCATCACATAAACTTTCTAAAAATAGAACCTTTTTATGGGTTTCTTTTAAAATGGATGCTGGCAAAATTTTCTAAAAATAGAAAGTTTGGCTGTTAGGGTTCAAATTGATTTTGATTGGTCAAAAATACTTCCTCATCAAGCTGGTGCATTCAGAATCACAAAAGGATTAGTTTTCCCTAGTGGGTTTACTTTGCTTTTTCAAAAGGCGTTTCAGGAGCTCCAAAGTCATTAATGGAGGTCAATCAGCTGCCAAGTGTCAGATTTACACATTCAAACATTGAACAGAAGATGAGAAACGATGGATGTGCACGCAGAAAGAAGAATAGAGAAGGGGAGCTGTGAAGGCTGAAAAGTGCAAAATTTTGGCTAAGTCTAGAGACTCCAGGCACCCTAGCTCAGTGTAGGTGCCCAAACACTCATGCCTTAGAAAATTTCTCATCTCCAACAAGCGAGACAAAGGAAAGCACGTTGAACAAAGGGAAAAATTGAAAATTGCAAAATAAAAACTAACTCTGCCAGCCATGGGCACCCCAGAAGAAGATAGGCGCCTAGATTTTCAAGGCATCAAATGATGAAATTAGGGTTTGTGCTCTCAGACAATGTTGATTAGAATCTTCTCAGCTTTGCAATGAGTCCATCAGTACAGTCATCCAATCAATCAATCATCTAGAATTCGAGATCAAACAGAGATGTCTCAACCAAGAAGCAAAATGCAAACCATGAAATCATCAGAAAATATTCTATCTAGAAAAATTGGCCACCCTGGAAGAAGATAGGCACCTAGGGTTTTGGAGGCTCAAATCCAGTAGTTAGGGTTTGCAAATATGCTCAATCTCCTTAGAATTCTTCTAGCTTCGCAGTGAATATCTTGGCATGATCATCAGATTCGTCAGCTATCGGCAAACTCAGAATGAACAAAATGCATAACATGAGGTCTCAAGCTTCAAAGTTGAAAACTAAAGAAAAATGACTAAGTATTGAGATCTTGGGTGCCCCAGGAGAAGATAGGTGCCCAAGCTTTTGGGGTATCAAATGGTCAAATTTGCAGTTGTCATCCCCAACATGACTTCTCCAGTCTTGATCAAGCTCTCTAACACAATCAACAACAAGTCCATCAAAGTTGGCAGTCACCAGATACCGAAGACAAAATAGAAGGATGAAATTGAGCAAAATGAAGAAATCAAAGGAAAAGTTGAAAATCTCAAAATAAATTCTAATTCTGGAGGAGTTGGGCGCCCCAGCTAGTGAGGGGCGCCCAAGCTTTTGACCCCCTAAATTCAGCTTTCAGGAAATATCATTCCCAAGAGACCTCCTTTAGAATCCTCCGAGCTATCCAGCCAGTCCAGCCATCAGTTCGTCAGACTTCTGAATCATCCAGAATTAGCAATTCATCAGAGGATCAGAAAGCCAGGGGCGCCCAAGCTTTTGAGGCCCCAAATCAACTTTTCAAGTGATGTTGCATCCAAAGCACCCTCTTTAGAATTCAACAAGCTATTCAGTGATTTTGATAGCTAGATCATCGGGATAGTCTAGCTCCCATAATTGCAAATTCATTTGGAGATGAGAAAACACAAAAAGTTGAAATTTTAAGAAAAACACTGGTTTTGTTGGGTGCCCCAAGAGGAGATAGGCGCCCATGATTTTGAAGCATCAAATGAAGTTTTTTGTCAGAAATCACCTCTAGGATAATCTTCTCATAATTAGTCAAGCTCTATGATGGATCACTTCGTTAGATCACAGGATCCTCTCGAGCATCTAGAAATCAAAGTCAAAAGGAAGTCAAAATCAAGCAAAAAGTTGAAATTTCAATAAAATTTGCTAAGTTTAGAGAGGAGAGGCGCCCCAAGAGAAGATTGGTGCCCAAGGCTCAATGCCTTAGTCAATTTTTCCATGTTTTATCTTTCGACATCAAAAAAGTGTCCAAGTTTGATGCACCTGCTCAGGATAGACTTTGAAAGTTTTAAAGCAAAAAGAAAGCAGATTTTCTCAAACCTCAACTTATTTAAGATGTCTTTGCCTTCCATTATTCACTTTTTGAAGGTTGGCGTCCAGAGCAAGAATATTTTCTCTTTTCTCTCAATGAAGATTTGAAAACCCAGACAACATGCTTTTTCGGTGTTCTTCATGGTTTCGAGATCAATGAGCAAAGAAGAATTCTTTTTCAAGCTCCAAACTTCTAGGATGTTACTTTTTCAAAATAGCCACTCAACTTTTTTTGTTTCTTATCACATGGGTCTCTCCACTTTTTCATCCTCTTCAACATTGAGAAACTTTTCCCTCTTCTAGAAAGTAATTTTTGGCTGCTTTTTCAGGATGGATTTAGCTTTTTCAGTTTTCAAGCATCTGGATTTCTCCGGAACGTGATTTTCTACAAAACCCATGTCCCAACTTTTTCCGAAGAAATTGTTTTTTCAAGGAAAATCAACATTCTATTTTCAGCAACATTCTCCACTTAAAATCAAGAAACAAATCAGTTTTTTGGCGGATATGGAAAAGGTTTAAAGCGATCATCTAGAAACTTTTTTCCAACTTTCTTTCTATTCTTGTCTCAATTCTTATTCACTCTTTGAAGAAGAGAAAGAAAACAAGTTGTAATAGTTGGCTTTCCCTGATTTTTATGCTTTCATAGGTGGTTAGATTTTTATCTTGTTTAGTTCTAGAAATAAAGCTTAAATGTTGGCAAGTCTTAATTGTAAAGGCAAGGAGATTTTAGGGTTCCCTACTACTCTGCTTGTGTATAAACAAGGTCATCCTTGCCCATTATTTTCTTAACCAGGCTTGGGATAGAAACTTGCAAGCCTGTAATGCTACAAGTTGTTATTCAGTGTCAATTCACTTTGTGTAAGAGCAAGCTTGCATGCCTCTTTAGCTGCAAGTTATTTTTTAGTTCTTGTGTTTGGTGTCTTGTGTAATCTTTGTTCTTGAGATTTGAGAAATAAATTTTTGTGCCTATTTTTCCCTGATATAATGTCTCAAATTTTTATTTATTGTGTTATACTTATATGATCTCCATTTTAGCTTGCATTGAAAGTAAGTAGATGCTTGTTGGAAGAAGAGTTTATCTTAGTGTTTTGTCAGAGAATCAAACTTTGTCCATTTCTAATTCTTTTGTTCTACGTTTACTTGAGAAATTGGAAATGTGATTAGAGTAGGCCAGTCGTAGTTGAAATTCCAAAATAGAAAATATCGGCTACAACGCTTGAGTTTTATAACCTTGTGCTCTTAGTTGAACCAAAAAGATAGGAAAATTAGTTTTAATTTACTTTCTTGAACAACATCAGCAAAGAGGGAGCTTCCCCTCCTAATTCGAAGAACAATTTATCTGTGCACAGCTATCTGTTTCTAATCTAAATTCTAGAGGTGTGAATTGAAACACCAACACACTCTTCAAATCTATCTTCGTGAAGTACTCAGCTCCGCTCAAAAAATCCATAATGTCATCCATTCTCGGCAAGGGAAATCTATACTTGATGGTGATCTTGTTGATGGCTCTAGAATTTGTAAACATCCTCCATTCCCCATCCTTCTTTGGTGCTAGTACTACAGTTACTGCACATGGACTCAAACATTGTCTGATCAATCCCTTCTACAATAACTCTTGCATTTGTTTGTTCAACTCTTAACTCTCCGCTAGAGTCATATGATGAGCTTCCTGTTGTGACCTTTTCACACATCGCCCCATTCAGATGGGGACCCCCCTTATTTTTGCTCCGTTCCGGTCTTTTGGCTTGGGTTTTTCCTCGCTCTCTCGCTCTGTCTCTTTTCTGGTGTCTGTCTTTCCGGGGGGTTGTGTCGTCATTGAGCTTAAACGTGAAGATATTGGCCAATTCTAAAATTAGGGTTTCATCATTTTTGGTCAAGTCAAGGTCAAGTAGGGCCAGTAAATTGAAAATTGAACTTAGCAATGTTGTCAGTAGACATCCAGCAGGCTTCCAGCCAGTTTTCATCAGATTCCGAGATACTTACTATTTTTAGTAAGTCTGCAATCCTGGGCGATTTGTCAGCATTTTCGAGATTCCAATCATCACACAGCGTTCAGAGTACATCAGACTGCTTGCATGCCAAATTTGAGCAAAATTGGACAACTTACTATTTTTAGCAGTCCGGCTTCCAGGGCAAATTTCAGGGTCCAGATGCAGAGTTTTTCTTTGCATGTCCGGATATTCCTTCTGGGTTTTTCGAGACCTTCGCAACGATATAACATGCAAGTCGAGATGACCAATTTCGTGGATTCAGCTCTTCCGGTATTATTTTAGGTTTGCATGTTTGAAGCTTAAATGTCGCGATTCCCGATGGTTTTTCGAGAGCTTCATGATGCAGGTGGAGATGCAAACAAGGATTCTCACTCGAGGAACTGGTTATTTTAGCGGTGTGTGTCCCTGCTACCGCCACCCAAAGAGCGTCCATTCACGAGTCGGGATCGCAGCGTCAGCAGTAAACGGTAGAGCGTAAAACAGAGATCTTTATAATGACAAAGACAAGCTAGGGTTTCAAATGGAGCCTAAAAGAAGTATCAAAAGTCAAAATCTTCAAAACCGGGATGTAAACCATCGCGACGCGGCTTCAAAGTCGCTCAATAGAAATTTCAGGTCAAACGGAGCACTTACTATTTTTAGTAAGTCGAATTGGAAACGTGCTAAAAATAGTAAATCAGTTGCATGCATCAGTGTCGGCAGCAAGGTCACGTGGTGAGGAGCGCCTCATCAAAATTTCACGTCGATCGGAGCTTGGGAGCTATCAGAATCAAGAGCTTACTATTTTTAGTAAGCCACCCTCAGAAACAGGCTATAAATAGCAGGGTTACTAAAAGTTGCAGTGTCGACAAGTTGATAAAGGCATGAGGATGCTATGTTTAAAATTTCAGGCCATTCCGAGCTTTAGAGGCGCGAATACAGAGAACTTACTATAAATAGCAGGGCACGATGCTGGCGAGGATGATAAAATTTTGTCTAAGTCTGGAGTCTCGTCCAGCAGGCAGGGCAAAATGCGCCTAGATTGATGAAGAGGCATAAAAAATTTCAAGATGCAAGTTCATCCACCACACAGGGCAAAATGCGCCCAAGGTGAAGGAAAGTCAACAAGGTCAAACATTTTCATCCTTCTCCAAGGCCAAAATGCGCCCAAACTGGGCCATGTCAAGACAAAACGTGGAAGGTGAAGAGTCGCCCAAGGATGTTGGAGTGTTCATCCACCAGCAGGGGTGAAATGCGCCCAAGGTTGCAAGGGGTCAACACAAAGTCAAAGTTTCTATCCTTCATTACATGCAAAATGCGCCCATCCTTCTCTCTCATCAAAATGCGCCCAAATCATGCAAGTCAGGACAAAAAAACGGAAGTTGAAAAGTCACCTGAAGGTATAAGCAAGTTCGTCCTCCTCCTACAAGGAAATGCGCCCAAGCTTGAAGTGTAAGTGGTAAATACAAATGGTAAACAAGGCGAAAATGTTACCAAGACATGGTGAAAGATGGTAAAAGGCTAGGCGTCATCCCTCTTCATGTGTAAATGCGCCCAAGGTAAGTATGATACGCGCCAAGGTGGCAAAGGAAAGGTGGTGGGCGTGATTTTTTTTTAAATTCCCTCTTAAGGTGTGATGTGCGCCCAAGGTTATAAGTGTTAGAAAATATTTGAAGGCATTGAGGGAGTTATAAGGCGTGGAAAATATTTCAAAGTGTAAGGTGTGAAGTGTGCGCCTAGAGCAAGGGAGTTATAAGGTGTTGGAAAATTTTTCAAAGGCATTTCAAGACGTTGAAGAATAAAATGAAGTATGCTAAGCGCTCAGGGGAGGAAATAAAATATTTTCTAAGTGTTGAAAATTGGCCTAGGCGTTGGTTTTTTTTAAATGAATATTTTTCAAGTGTGAAGTGACGGGATAAAGATAAAATGAAGTAAGGCGTGCTTGATGAATATAAAATTTTCTAAGTGAAAGTTCCTCTCCACTGGCAATCAACAAAATATTTTCTAAGGCAAATTTTTCAAAAAAAATGCAAAGATGAGTTTAAAATATTTCCTAAGGCAAATTTATTTTCCTTGGAAAATACGCCTAGAGCTTCAAGTTGATGAAAAATTTCTCAGAACACGAGCAACTCTTCTCAGTGATAAATCCAGAGACAATGATACTTCAAGTTCTTCAAATTTTTCAAGAAGTCGGAGCAACACAGAGTGATCACGGGCGAAGAACGAGTTTAAATGATGGAAATGATATTTTTCTAAGGTTCAAAATTCGAAAAATTAAATGAACCCGTTCGTTGGGTACCCATGAATTCGAGACATTCTGACGAAAATTTGCTTCTGGGTACTGAATGTTCGTGATGATGAATGGATTTCTAAATCTTTCAAGCTTCGCCGACACTTTTTCAGTGAAGAATTTAATCAGTGCTAGAATGATGAATTTTTCTAAGGGAGAATTTTAAATTTTCTAAGGCAAATTCAAATAAAATGAGTTTTCAGAGTGAACTTTCTTCGAACGATGAATACGAAGGGAATTGCCTAGATGATTGTGATTAAATTCTTCGAAGATGAATTTTCCAGAGTAGATGATGGAGTTAAAAATTTGAATTCAAGTAACGGAGCTCCAGCTGGTGAGTAAAATATGATGAATTTAAATTAAATTTTTCGAAGAGGAATTCAAAACGCCAGTCAAAGTCAAGTTTCTAGAAGAATAATATTCCCGACGACTGGAGACAAGTGTCAGAAAAGCCAGAGAGGGAAAAATTCGAATTCTTGAAGTGGAGTAGTGGAGTTTAATGGCACTGGCTAAAAATAACGTCTTCTAGAATTTGAATTTTAGCTATAAAATGGAGAAGTTTTTCACTCATTTTCACAACTGGAAGTCGAACTTGCTCTGAGAGTGAAGCATTGCAGTGAGTTGCTGAGGCTTGAAAGAATTCGAAATTGTTGCTGAGAAGTTGAGGCGCACTTGGGAGTTGATTAAATTTATTGCTGAGAGGTGTCTTGCTGGAGCTTGGGTTTGCTGAGAGTTGAAGAAGACGTCTTAAGTGCTTGAGGAGGTACGACTTTGCTAGTGGCTGAAATCTGATTCATTGAGGTAAGTACGCCGATTGCTAAGAATTTGGATTCAAACTTGCTTATCTTAATTGAGCTTAGTAAAGAAAAACGCCATTGCTGGAGTAGAATTGAAAAGGACGCCTTGTATTGAGTTGAAATGTTGAGAACTCAAAAATACGAAAGTGCTAGTTTGTGAGATTGCTAGTTGATAGTCTGAAGTGCAAAATTAAGAAGTTCGCTATGTGCTGATTGCTGGTTTGAAGTGCAAGGATATAGAAGTTTAAAATTTGCTGTTTGAAGTACGAGGTGGTTGGGGTTCAATTTGCTGATTGCTGGTTGAAGTAAAATCATCGGAGTTCACTTAGAAATCTGTTCTAAGTGTCAGAGAAGAGGCTGAGGTTTGCAAACATGAAAGATATTGCAGCCTCTGGAATTCGACTGCAGCCCCTATATCATGTCTTGTTTTATTAAATTTAATTGCTGATGAAAGTTTATTATGTTGCAGATGGCTGAAGCGAGGACAACCGGAAAGGACAATGGTGCCTCCAGACAAGCTACGATCAAGAAGCTGAGCAAGACGTTCATGCCGGAG
>VDFB02393203.1:0-14947 GCA_007258455.2 Sequoia sempervirens | reverse complement strand
ATATCAACTTTCCCTCGTCATCTAAGGGAGGTAAAACTGCTGAAGGTACCACACGGTGTCCCAACGCCTTCTTGAGACGTGACACATGGAAAACATTGTGGACCTTACTATCCGCCGAAAGCTCTAGCTCATAAGCCACCTCTCCAACACGCCTCAGAATCCTCAAAGGACCATAATACCGTGGCTTAAGCTTCTCCGAACCACTCTTCCTAAGAGTAGACTGACGGTAGGGCTGCAGCATAAGATAAACCATGTCCCACCTCAAAAGACCTCTTTGTCCTCTTCCGATTTAGCGACTACTTCTGCTTATTCTCAGGCTCTTTACAATATTCTCTTTGAGAGCCCTCATAGTGTCGTGACTCTCCTGCAATAGATCTCCAGCACTCGGCACTCTACTGTCACTCAGTAGCAAATCCAGAAAGCTAGGCGCCTCATAACCGTACAACGCCATGAAGGGGGACATCTAAATGGTCATGTGAAATGTAGTATTGTAGCAATACTCGCACAAATAAATCCACTTGACCCACACCTTTTGCTGCCCTGCAATGTAGTTCCTGAGGTAACGTTCCACCCACTTGTTCACTATCTCCGTCTGACCATCAGTCTGCGGGTGGTAACTGGTGCTTGGTGTAAGCTCGATCCCACAG
This sequence comes from Sequoia sempervirens, assembly GCA_007258455.2. Lineage (NCBI taxonomy): Eukaryota > Viridiplantae > Streptophyta > Pinopsida > Cupressales > Cupressaceae > Sequoia > Sequoia sempervirens. Next base: position 14,300 of record VDFB02393203.1, on the reverse strand, counting down.
AGTCTGAACACCTCCTGCCAGAAGTAACTCAAGAACCGACTATCCCTGTCGCTCACTATGCTCTGAGGCAACCCATGTAGTCTGAAAACCTCACGGAAGAAGACCTCTGTTACCTGTGTAGCTGTGTAAGTGGTGGTGATCGGAAAGAAGTGGGCATACTTTGTCAGCCGATCCACAACTACATATATACAATCCCGTCCTTGGGCTTTAGGCAAGCCCGTAATAAAATCCATCGACAGACATTCCCACTTCCTATCAGGAATCGGAAGTGGCTGCAATAATCCTGTCGGATACGTGTTCTCCTGCTTGTTCTACTGACAAACAGGGCACTCACGCACATACTGAAGAACATTTGCCTTAAGACCCTTCCATGTAAATCTCTCCCGAATCTGTCCGTACATTTTTAAGTACCCGGGACGCCCTGCTGTAGGTACATCATGAAAGGCTCGCATGATAGTGTTCTTCATCTCTGATCCTGGGATCAAGAAAATCCTGTTCTTGTAAATGATCAAGTCATTCACAAGTGTATACCTGGTGTCAATCATAGTTCCCTCAACAATACTGGATGCCCAAGTATCCTTGGCATACTCTGCCACAATCAAATGCCCCCAGTCCTCTGCAATGTGTACCATAGAACTCAGATAAGGCCGGCGTGAGAGAGCGTCAGCCACTACATTCTGGGTGCCCTTGATGTAGGTGATATCAAAGTCATATGCCTGTAACTTACTCACCCACTTCTGCTGACGATCATTCAAGTCTCGCTGCCCCAGGAAATGCCTCAAACTGTTGTGGTCAGTTTTAATGCAAAACTTACTGCCCACGAGATACTGCCTAAATTTCGCCAAGGCATTCATTATGGCCAGCATCTCCTTATCATAAATACTGTAGAGCCTCTCTGGTCCTCTGAGTTTTCAGCTCTCATAAACAATAGGGTGCTTGTCCTGCATAAGCACCGCTCCAATGCCTTCACCAGAAGCATCGCACTAAAGCTCAAAAGGCTTCGAAAAATCTGGTAGTGCCAACACTGGACACGTAGTCATCAGCTCCTTGAACCTCACAAAACACTCTTGTGCCTTAGGAGTCCACCAGAATGCACCTTTTTTCAACAAATCCATCATAGGTGCTGCATGACGTGAATAACCATTCACAAATCTGCGATAAAAACCACACAAGCCAAGAAATCCTCGCAGCTGTGTAAGGTTCGCCGGAGTAGGCCAATCTATAATAGCACAGATCTTCTCAGGATCCATCCGCACTCCCTCTACACTGATGATATGACCTAAGTAGAGCAACTCAGTCATCCCCAAATCACACTTGGACTCCTTGGCGTACAAGGACTCCCTCTCCAAAATGCTGAGCATTGTATCTAGGTGAGCCAAATGCTCCTGCCAAGTCCTGCTGTAAATCAGAATGTCATCGAAGAAGACAAGTACATATCTCCTCAACAGTGAGTGGAAGACCCTGTTCATAGTGGACTGAAATGTTGCTGGCGCGTTGGTTAGCCCAAATGGCATCACCACAAACTCAAAGTGTCCACAATGACAACGGAATGCAGTCTTCTCAACATCCTGCTCACGAACTCTGATCTGGTGATATCCTGACCTCAGGTCTATCTTCGTGAAATAACATGCACCATGGAGCTCGTCAATAAGCTCATCTATACGAGGTATGGGGTACCTGTTTTTGATGGTCCTCTTATTCAGGACTCTGTAATCGATGCACATGCGAAGGGTACCATCTTTCTTCTTCACTAGAACAACTAAAGAAGCGAATGGTGATTTACTAGTTCGAATGTGACCCATAGCAAGCAGCTCCTTGATAGTCTTCTCTATCTCATCCTTAAGCCACTTAGGATGCCTGTACGGAGTAATCATGATGGGCTTAGCGCCCTCCTCAAGCTCTATAATGTGCTCAATACCCCCGTCTGGAGGTCTCCCTGGTGGAATATCACTGAAAACCTTCTCATGCTTAACTCTCAACTGCTGAATGTCAAGATGATACTTGGCCTTATGCTGTCCCTCCTGAATAGGTGTCAATGTGCAATCGGCAGCCCACTCTACCATGTCATGTCGCATGAATCTCTCCATCCGATGGAAGGAAATAGTCTTGACATTACTGTCCCGAATGGCCTTCAGGATATGTGTCTTCCCGTCCACATCAAACCGAATCTCCATGTCTTTGAGACAAAGAGTGACTTCCTCAAGGGAATGAAGCCACTTCATGCCCAAGACTAAATCAATATCTCCCATGTTCACCACGTAATAATCAGCCTTGAATTCATAGTTATTCAAGTGCAAGGGGAGATCCTTAATCATACGATCACACCTGCGGGTGTAACCATCGGCCACCTTAACCCTAATGCCTTCGAACTCCTCAGTTATGAGTCCGCGTTTCTCCACAAATCTAGCATCAATAAAATTGTGGGTGGCTCTTGTGTCAAGAAGGGTGATGACCCTTTGTCCTGCCAAAACTCCACGAAGTCTAAATGAACCCTCCTGCTGAATGCTAGACAATCATGCCTCCTGAATCTGGAGCTCTGACTCTACCTCTGCCTTAGGCTCTGAAGCTTCTGATTTTGACTCCTCAGAACTCTCCTGCTGTTCAGAACTCTCAGATTATGAATCCTCGTAATAAGCCCACATCACTCGATTGGCCTTTCCCTTAGGCCGCAAAGGACAATCATGGTTGGCATCATAGGGACCTTTGCAGTAGAAGCAAAGCTTCTTCCTGCGTAAATCATTAAGATCCTCACGATCCAAGGGTGCTGCTGATTTTCCCTTTGAATCAGTCTTAAAATCTGATTTCTCTCTGTTAAAATCTGATTTCTCTTTGTTTTTGTTGAATCCCTTATTGTCCCTGAATGAAGAAGTGTTTTTGGAGTTGAATTTGCTAGATGGTGCTGCAAATTCCATGCTACGTGCTTTCTTCATAGCTTCCTGTAGCGAAGGCGGATCAAATGCTTTGATCCAACCTCTCAATGGTTCCAACAGTCCCTCCATGAAAAGCACTACAAGACGCCTCTCTGATATATTAGGAACCATAACTGAGTTGTCATGTCCCCGATTTTGTGCTGTTTAAGAAACATAATTAAAATAATTAATCTTGTGATATCGCATAATTGTAATTGTCCAAGACAATATTACAATTATAAAATCATCATAAATGTTATTATAATATAATAAACATTAAAGTATACAAAATGAATATAAAATAAAATAATATTATAATTATTGAACAATTATGATTATTATAGAATACAAATAATACTAATAATGAATATATAAAATATATATATGTATATACATCTTATATTTAATATTTTGAATGTATATATTAAATATTACATATTACATTAATATATATAGATATAATAATAATAATAATAATAATAATAATAATACATTATTACCAAATATAACACCATAGCTAGTAGATTAAACTAATGCTTTAAATATTATCCTTCATTGATTAAAATAAGAATATGTAATTGAAAAGTCGTGATTCCTTAAAGTGATCCCTCAACGCATATAAGAAAAGCATTAACCAATGTCTCGGGGCGGTATGGAAAATATATGAAAACAAAAGGCGTAAGATCTTGTATTTAGAATAGCTATACGGGAAAACGTTGGCCGCTAGGAGAATCATGTCTGATAGGACTCTACAGGTGAATCTGGCTAGACCAGGAAGTGAATAAGATAATAATCATTGCTGAAGGAATACATCAATTGCGGGAAGTATGGAGACAACTATAGATCGATAAGAAACTGGCATAAGAGATGAAAGGAAGAACAAAATAACCATCAGAATATATTCCACGACCGAGGCCAAATCCGTGTCCAGTGGGAGCACCGTGAGGGACAATCCTCCACGGATGCACTCCCAACATGCCCAAACCACGTACAACTACTCTCATCGATGTAGACCTCAAGATTGTCGAGGTTGGAGGGATCCATATTGCTAATTCAAGATCAAGATTTCTTCGAGATCATGTTATGTCAAATTCGAGGCTACTCACAGTGAGAATATGAGATGCCAGTTTAGGAAAGCTAACATAGAAGAGTGAGAACAGATAGGGGAAATGTTAGTGATTATACTCAAACAGAGGGAGTAATTAAGTCTTGGAGGAAATAAGAGGAACCAAATATATTCTAAGTAATCTTTGGGGTCCGATCAAACACAGAGCAAGGTAAGTATTATCAAATAAAATTCACAATTACTTATGCGTGGAGGGTAATAATAGTGGATTTGGTATGTTATTAATCGCCGATCTCGATTGTTGCCTACAAAGATTCTCAAGTGTATTATGAATTAGAAATAACTTATCGGATAAGTACATTAAGAATTGGAAGGGCATGTTAACAATCAATAAGTAGATATTTAGGTATAAATATATCTCACGGGTGATTCATACACATGTCATAGGTGCTTAATGGTATAGAAGAATTACTCATAGTGAAGGAAATGAATAATCCTTTGACAGGATTTAAACATTTATATCATCTTTGATCTTATTAGATGTTATCATTGAAACTTACTGATCTTTAACGTTTCTAATGTCCCTTCGAGAAACACTTGAATGCAAGATTCGGCTTTACTTAAAGGGACATTACAATGCCGGAAGTCACCTATGTAAGACTCCAAATGCCACTCTATCGCAATGAGCCAAATCTCGAAATAAGATTCTCGATCCTTCCTCAAATCGCTCCACCAACCTGTCAACAAACTCCTGGTATGTGGTGATAATGATCATGGCCGGAGTGTCACCATCCCATGATGCCACCAATCATAAGCTCCCTCAAGATGCAATGTAGCATACCTAATAGCATCCTCCTCAGCCATAGGACGCAATGTGAGGAAAGTATCAAGCTTACTGATCCAGGCCTGTGCTGTGACCTTGCCACTACCGTCAAACATAGCTAGAGTAAGTCTGTTTGTGGCATGCTTCAGATCGCTATTATTATTATGTCTAGGCCTCCAATCCTGTCGGCCCCTGTGATGCTCTCTCCTCTGTGTGATGAATCTGTCAAAGGTAATCCTCTCTCTGACCTCAGGTGGTAACTCCCACTCATCGTTCGCTGCCATAAGTGTATCAGCGAACAAACCCTCATGCTCCTCACCTGCAATAGCCTCATCGGGCTCCTGTCTCACAAATTTAGGCCTAGTTGGCCTGTCTGCCGTCCGTGAAACAGTCCTAGGTGCTCTCCATGATCCTGCATCACTCCTGTTCTCATCACAATTTGGTGACGGTCTCTTCGGCATACCTAACCTCTGGATTGCCACTGTCAACTGTTGTAGTACATTGTTGGACTGTCGTTGACCTGCTCGTAAATCTCGAAGAGTGTGTAGAACCTCTGCATCATTCTGATCCCTAGGGTTTTGGGGAATATCTGTTCTGTCAGCCATGGTACCCGACTGCCTATTCAAACCCTATTGCCTGTCAATCAAGGCTCTCCTGTGAGTATAATATCTGTGAGGCCCAACCTCTTGTGGCTGCATAAGAATGCTAAACCCTCAGGATGGCAGGATTTAGCTTTGATACCACTGTAAAAACCCCTGTTCTCACTAACTTCTGACTCTGTTTGATTTTATCTTGTTTTTTATCGTTTTTGGTTTTTTTTTGTGTTTTTGTGCATCAAGAGGTAAATGCGATTTTTAAAGAAATTGCTTCAAAAATAAATAATGAATACTACAAGCTGAAAATTGACAAATTTGGATCTCAGATCGATAACAAATATTTTATTTATGCTTTCCCAGAGTTTACAAACTAAAACCCTGACATGCAAATAGAAAGCAAAGCTGATTTGTTTTATTTGAAAACCTAATTTGCAGCTGCCTGGAAATGATCAGTTGTACGGCTTGACCCAGACATCCATTTCTCCCTGCGCCAAAAGACTTAAGAAGATTCCAGAAAGTAGGGTGTCCCTTTTGGTGAAGTCACACTGCCAAAAGAAGAGGCGATTTTCCCTAGGAGGTTGGTACGGCCTTGTGGCAATGGTATGGCCCAGCAACTAAGAAGTACGGCCTAGCAACAGCCAAAAAAAATCTGTACGGCCCTTTGAATATGCCAGATGTGAAACCAAGATAGGCGCCTCTGAATAACTGACTGCCGGATAATTTTCCAAATTCAAACCTTGAAGATAAATCTCTGATTAAACTCTATGATAACCTCTGAATGAAGCTACCTCTCTGATAAGCAATAAATCAGCTGATATTTCACAGCCTCTGAACTGCAACACTAAAGATGGCTCATTCTCCAATGCCTGAAGACAACTGAAACCCTTGGCTCCATTCTCTGGAAAGATACTTGATCAAAATTCGATTTCATAACATAATGAGCTCTTCACAATGAAAATTCCTTATATTCTCAAGAGGGTCGACTTTTTCCTCAAAAGGCATCATTTAAATAAAAGTTGAATTTTAACTTTTAATATTTCCAAAGTCTCGAACGCACTTTTAATTATAAATTATAATTAAAAAGTGGTCCCTCTTCAATGTTGGTCGGCCCCTTAAATAAATCACTTAAGTTATAATATTAAATAATATTATAACTTTATAATATAAGCTTCAGATAATTAATATTTAATTTGACAATTAAAAAATTAATATCTCCCTCAAAATACGTCCGATTCACGAACCGTCTGAAGCTGGTGAATAAGTGATTGATTTTGCACATGACCAAACCATACTGCTAAAAATAGCAGGGGTGCTCCGCTGAATGACCTAACTTACTAAAAATAGCAAGTCAGGCAAATGATGTCCGAATGACCCCGAACGAAAGCCAACTGGTAAATTCTGACAATCCGAAGCCAAGCCAAGCTCCAACAAGACCCTCTATCCATCCTATCAACCTACGAGGGTCGCATAATAGGCTAATCACTAGCTCTGAGAGATGTCAACTGGAAGGGGACATTACACTCAAACACTTATGAACAATATGAAGTGTTTGACATAAATGACAAGAGGTTAGTTGTTGTTTTCCATGTGCCAACAAGAGAATGGCTCCTTAACATATCCAACCTAGAGCGTGTGGATTGGGTATAGCTTTCCCTAAGTTTGTATGGTAAAAGTTACCACCTTGGTGACATGACTAATCATTTCCAAGGATTCATTCTATCTTCAAAACAGCTATAGTTCACTATAGCCTATGCGCCCCATGCAACACCCATGTCATAATAAATCAGCTTAATGGCATGTTGTAGATTACCAAGGCTCCCAAATCCTCACAACCAAAACCTCACACATCCACAATGCACACTTAAAATGAAAACACCATGAAATGAAAGATTACTTAGTCCTTGAATTAATTGGTCTTACAGTTCAATGTAAATGAAGGTTGGTTTTGGTATGCTCAAGGTCTAGACAATACTAGTGACATGGTTAAATTATTTCTCATAAAGAGCTATGTTTGTTAAAAATTTCTTAAAAATCATACAATTCATCATTTTTAATAGTTTGATTTCTCCTTTCCTACCATCAAAACCAACTTACATGAAATCAAAATATTTGATAATAAGAACAACTCAAATATGGTATTTAAATTTCTCAATGTTTTGATTTATTTAAAATTAATGATTATGGGTGAATGTTTTAAGCTATTAATGATATTAAAGTAGAGATTGGAGTTAACTATTCTATTTTTATATCATGTCAAAGTTTTGAAGTTGTAATTTTCGTATGGCAATTTGCTTAGTTAGTACAAATTTTCAAGTAGGAATTTTCAGTTTGTTAAAGTAATTGTCCAATTTGTTTGTTTTTTGTTTAATTTTTTTTCCTAGAAACTTATTCTATCAATGGGATGTTTTCTCCTATGTAGGTTGATGATCAAGGTTGTGTAAGTTTAGGAGGATTACTCAAAGTAACAGGGACCTATGGCTCAAAAGGTATTTTGATGGTTGCATGCAAGAGTCTAGTCTTTTGATGGGATGAACTTGGTTTTCTTTTACTATAAGCTATTTTTTTCTTTAATTATTTGTGATTAAATGTTATTGTATTTGGTTATAAAGTTTATCTGGAGATGTGTCCCCCAAACTCTGCTTTCTTGTTCCATTTGTGTCCTAGTGATATAGTGATGACAAGGGATGTTCCCTAGTGTCCCTTGTCATGTGGGTTTTGGGGAAATGTCCTCAAAATTCCATTGGATGTCAAAAAGACACTAGTGAGTCTACACCCTAGGAACATAAAATATCCTTCTTTTTTATCCTTAAATAGTTAATTTTTATAATATAAAAAAGGGTGTGGGTTGTCTTATCAAATCTTAAACATTATCTTCAAACAACCTACCCACTTAGTTGCAACTCACAAATACCACAGCCAATTTTCCTTTTGGACTTGTCTAATGGAAACAATGAAATTTTAAATTTTTTATTGCCACCATTGTTGAGTGGGTGAACATTGAATTTGGAATTTGATTTGGATGTCTATTGAATCTTGAACCTTAATGTCATTTATTAGCATTTTAATTTGTCATTTTCAGGTTATGTAATGTCCCCTTCAAATATTTTTGCATTTTTTGATTTTTGTATTTTTAAATTTTTGATGCAAAGCACAAAATAGAATAGTGAATGAAACTAATTGTTGGAAACTTGCTAACTAACAATATATGATTGGAGTTCAACTCAACTTCACCTCTAGCAACAAAATGCAACTTGTAGATGAAAAATAAGCCAAAAGAAAGTGTTGGATAATGTTGGCTCCGTCAATTTAAAATCCAAGAAATCTCTAATAATGGGGCTGTCAAATTAGAGAATTTGGACAAAACTATACTAAAAGACAGTATCAATAGATCAAAACTAAAGCATTACAAGGAGAGAACATTTGCAATCAACAAGGTAGATTAGATGGCAAACAGGAGTGATTTAGGAAAGGACAAGAAACCTATCACCTGAGAACCAGAAGGATCGAAAGGTGTAGTGGTAAAACTGATTCTGCAAGACTTTGAAGGACTATCAGTACCAAGAATCCATCGGCATTTAACAAATGCACTCTTTGGACCACCTGCATAATGGAACAAGCTACATAGCGGATGGTACCTAAAATAACCTTATGCAAGATAAAGGAAAGGATATATTAGCTATGAACTAGATAAAGACCAAAAAAAGAGGAAGACTGTCGAAGAATGGCACACAAAAGAACATTCAAAAGCATTAGAGGAAAGATCTAACCTATGGTTAGTGCTAATGACAAAGAACTACTTTGTAGAAAAACACTCTAGGTACAATGAAGACAATATTAAGTGGGTATTAGACCATAACATGAAGCCACCTTTGCTACCAACTTTGGATTGGTTATGGCGTGTAGTTCACAATGTGGTAGCACCCCCAATAGTTGAAGGAGATGAAGTAGAATGGTATTGTTGGCCGTGGCTTTTGTGACGCACCAACGAATAAAGTTTCCCAGCGAGGATACTCTATCCTCTCTTGAACAAAGTATTCAGCATGCTAAGATTGCGAGTGAGTTCATGCTTTCAACTCCAAGGTTCCGATAATGCGAATAGACTCAGTTGGCTCAATGTGATTTTGCTGGTATTTCAAGGGGACTTACACAATTGTTCGACAGCTGACAACAAACAGTCGACTAAGGGCTTTCATGTAATTCAAATGATTTGGCAAGTGGGCACGAGCTTCCTAATCCTAACCAGAAGTGAACTGAATTTAAAGGGTGTAGGGCCTAAGAAGTTTATGTTCTATTCTAAAATGTAGGACATGGCGATCAATTCACAAGCTTCAACCAAGCTCCGTTTTGCCTCACTTTGGACAACTTCCGCGGAACTGGTGCAATCTTCAGAGGAGTGACTCAAGATGTTCAAATCACGATTTGGCATGAAGACACCATCACAACAACGCATGCCAACATATAAACCATAATCAAAGTTAAGTTTCACAAAGTTCCAGTTGACCATGCAAGGCGAACCCACCGTCAGCGAGCCCGCTAGTGGTATGGACAAACGAAGTCTTGTTCAAATCGAGCACCACATTCCACAATTACTAAGTACTTGCATGAAATGAAATCTACTTTATTTTAAGCTACTTCAAGATACTACATGAATCGGAAGGACGAAGAAGCCTCAACAACTATTCACAACAAAAAAGAATTCACCATCAATGAAAATTCTTTTATTATGAAAGCATACATGACAACTTCTTACAAAGTATCCAAAGGGAAGACTTTCCTTCCTTTTCAATCTAAACTATACTATCAACTATCTAATTGCTCTCTACTCCTTCTCTACTATCCTAACTCTGATCTAATTCTCCTTCTAATTTCTAATGAGATACAAATGAGGGGGACTCCCCCTTTTATAGTTGGCCAAGTCCAATGGACGGCTCAGATTACAGTGGTACGGATGGCGGTCCTTTCACCTCAGCCCTAAACAAGATTCGCCCTAAAAACCACCATAATGGAGAGTGGGGCAATAAATGAGCAATTAATGGCCACCATCTTCTAGAAGATTCCCTTTGTAGACGCGTTCACATTGTTCTTTCTTGACTGCAAACTTGATCAAATAAATTCAACCACAGGCACGTTCTCGATCTAACTTCAAGGCGATAACTTCATTCTTCTACTTGATGATGATTTTCTTCCTGGATGTTGTTCTTCAACACTTAGCCACTTTTTGGAAACTTTTCTTCCTTCGAGGTTGAAATGTAATCTCGGAGTATTTTCTTCATCACTTTAAGTCATCATCGCTTGATCTCGACATTCTTCCTGCAAAACAAGCAAAGAGGAGAGTATTAGAACACTACATAACATGGATTCACTTTACTTACTTGATTTTCAGCTTCAGCTGGCGTTCATCATTTTCATAGCCAACTTTGCATTCAAATTCTTCATGCCTTAGCCAAATTTTCAACCCATCCTGCATTCTGCCTGGCGCACTTCACTTTGATATTTCATTCAACTTTGGCTCGAGAAAAATGCTTTCATCCAGAATTTGATCAAAAATCATCTAGGCACTCAATTTCAAATTCATCCGCCAAGGCATATTTTATCTTGAAAACACATTTTCGCTCACCGCCTTAAATTTTCACCAATTTCCCTTAGGAAAACTCGTAATTCACGGTGTCCATTTGAAATCTTTTTATCCGCAGAGAACCTCGACGAAACATTGGAGCCTTAAAAATCCATTCCTCATTGATAATCTTCAATGCCGAGGAAAATTTCCTTGAGCGCATCAAACTCATGGGTTACTGTGAGCGGGTTCATTTAATTTTCTTGAATTTTTGAACTCTTACTTTACTAACTGCGGTGATGTAATGAAGCCAGGACCAATTTTTTGATTTTTTTTATAACAATTACAATGCAACAGCACCCGTTAAAGGTTAGCATAAACCAAAGCGATGCAGAAAGTAAATCTAACCAGAATGTACACCAGGATCCCGATGTGGGCAAGGTGTGATCATTGGTCAGAGGATCTCAAAGGAAATTGCTGAATAAGAACTCTAACCACGAGATGCGCCGGTGAACGACGAGCATTCGGTCAGAGGATCCCTAACTAATGCAATACTGAAAATAGCTCAACACCAAGTATGTGCTACTCAATCCGTGATGGATAAGAGGCGACCATATGGCGGAGTCTTTAGGAAATTACAATGCAAAACAGAAATAGGCGGCAAGCCAGCCTCTTCCACTTGTTCAGTGGGCAGTACAAACATAGAGAAATTGCGGAAATGTTAAATGATGCTGACAGTACTACTGTACAGCTTACAATATCAGAAATTCATCAATTAAGCACATTATAAGAGAGTCTTCAACATTACAACAATATAGAATGATAATTCCAAGTCTTCTCAATGGCTTTCCTTGCACTCAACTTGAATAATTATTTTAAGCTTGCTGCTATGACAGAGTAAGGACTGTTTTTTCTGTTATCAGCAACACTGTAACACCAAATTATGCTCACAAACCTCACACCACTCATTCAAACTGCAAGTAAATGGATGCAAAAGACACCTAAGATGAAGGTGCCCAAGTTCAAGACACAAAGCAACCCCAAAACCTTGATATTTAATTTCTGCTCAAAACCCAATGAAGGTACAATGGTATGGCCCCTTGAGGAGGGCGATTTTCTCTTAAAAATTCCAGACTTTGTTAAAATTCATGAAACTTCACAAAAGGTGGCGCCCTACCAAGACTAATGAGAAAATGCAATACCCACAATGAAATCTTTTTGTGTTTTTGGATTATGAATAAAAAGAGTCTACAGCTATATGATAACAGCAACTAGAAAACATGACAACATGATTGAAATACTCTACCAAAATGCAATAGAACTCAAAGACAATGCAAACTACCAATTACAAGCTAACCTCTCAACTAGTTGCTATCTTTCAAGCAAGAAGATGAGCCAATGCTAGGAGGTGTGCTTTCCTCGAAGCAAGTGCCTGAAGTCAATCCAGCAGCATAACGGTGTAGTAGATAGAAGATCCAAATGAAGAGCTGAGGCCTGCTTAAATAGAAGTGAGAGAAACATCTAGAAACTTCCAGAGGGCGCCCCAAAACCCTAATTTTCAAATTCCTCTTTTCCCTCCAAAAGATGGCATCCTTTTTCCTCCATAAAATATTTCACTTTTAAAATAAACTTCATCTCTCAAAAGGGCGTCCCATTTAATAATCTCAAAATTTTGACATTAAAATATAATTTATCTCCTTATGACGCCTTGACCCTCAAAAGTCCCCTTTTTAAAAACAACTTAAAGTTGTACTGCTAAGCAAGGGGGGTATAATATTAAAATAATAATATTATAATAAAAATACTTATCTCTCCACCAAAAATGCGCCCAAGGCCACGAACTGAAGTGCCAGCTGAAACAACTGCAGAAGAAGACCAACTGAACTGAACCCAAACTGTCCACTGCCAAAAATAGAATTTACTAAAAATAGTAAATTCACGAAGTTGCCCGGAATGCCAAACTGAACACACCACTGCGAAGCTCTCTGAAAACCCAGAAAGAATCCGCAATCAGAAACCCAAACTCCAAGCAACAACCTCCTCAAAACTAGGAAACCCTAATTTCACCATCCACATAGCCTACGGGTCTCCGGAATAGGCCAACGGTCAACTGAAACGATCACCGCTGAGAAGGGGACATTACAGTCCGCCCTCCCCAAGATTGCTTGCCCTCAAGCAATCGCAAGTCTGGATGCTGTAGAATCTCCTCATTCTCCCACGTAGCATCCTCCAATGGTAAATTCTTCCACTTTACCAAATACTCTTTGATTGTTCTTCTCCTCAAGGAACGCTCTCTGGAATCAATAATCTGTTCTGGAACCAAAGTCAACTGCCCTTCTTCATCCAAAGGAGGTAACTGTGATGAAGCCACAACGTTGTGTCCAAGTGCCTTTTTGAGGCGAGACACATGGAAGACATTGTGGACCTTACTACTCAAAGGTAGTTCCAACTCATAGGCCACCGCTCCAACCTTCCTAACAACCTTGAATGGTCCATAGAAGCGTGGTTTCAGCTTCTCAGCTCCACTCTTCTTAAGTGTGGACTGTCTGTAGGGCTGAAGCCGAAGATATACCATGTCACCAACCTCAAATGAGCGCTCAACACGCTGCTAATCAGCGTACATCTTTTGCTGATTTTGTGCCATTTGAAGGTTGTCCTTCAAGGATTTCAAAACATCTTGGCTCTGCTGCAACCAATCCTTGGCTTGAGGAGCTTTGCTATCTCCAAACACCAAATCAGCAAAGCTTGGGGCCTCGTAACCATAGAGGGCCATGAATGGAGACATCTTTATTGACATGTGGAAAGATGAATTGTAGCAATATTCTCCCAAGTGGAGCCATTTTACCCATGCTCTTTGCTGTTCCGAGACATAATTTCTGAGATAGCCTTCCAACCATTTGTTCACAATCTCCGTTTGACCATCCGTTTGTGGGTGATAACTAGTGCTTGGAGTAAGCACTGTACCACTCATCCTAAAAATTTCTTGCCAAAAGGTGCTTAGGAACTTGCTGTCCCTATCACTCACAATATTTTTGGGCAACCCATGCAGTCTAAACACTTCATGGAAGAACAAATCTGCAACTTGAGCTGCTGTAAATGTGCTTGTGATGGCAAAGAAATGCGAGAATTTGGTCAATCTGTCCACTACAACATAAATACAGTCTTTGCCTTGAGCCCTAGGCAACCCGGTGATGAAATCCATAGAGATACTCTCCCATTTTTGATTTGGAATGGGAAGTGGCTGCAGTAGACCAGCTGGAAGAGAGTGCTCATTTTTATTCATTTGACAGGTACTACACTCCTTGATGTGACGCTGAACATCATCCTTCAACCCCTTCCAAGAGAATCTCTC
>VDFB02393202.1:0-16481 GCA_007258455.2 Sequoia sempervirens | reverse complement strand
GATGGATAGACTGAGAGGGTCAATCGGATCCTCAAGGATATGTTACATATGTATGTGATTGACCAACAGACACGGTGGGAAGACTATCTCTATTTAGTAGAGTTTTCCTATAATAATGGTTTTTAGAGTTCTATCGGCATGTCTCCATTCCAAGCATTGTATGGGTGACCATGTCGCACTCCCTTAAGTTAGGATTGACTTGAGGAAAAAGTTACCTTGGGTCTTGAGATGTTACAGGATATGGAGCAATAGGTGGTCAAGATTAGAGAGCACTTGGCGGTAGCGCAGGATAGACAGAAGAAGTATGCAGATGCACATAGAGTAGATCATCAATTTTTAGTAGGCAATAGAGACTTCTTGTGAGTGCGTCCATGAAAGAGTCCCATCCACTATGGGAAGGGCTCTAAGTTGACACCTCACTTTTTCAAACCGTTCGAGATACTCGAGAAGATTGGTCCAGTTTCTTACCATCTTACATTACAGCCCAGTCTCTCGCGTATTCATGATGTATTCCATGTTTCAGTTCTTCAGCCATATCATTCAGAAATTACTCATGTACTTGATTGGGATGCATTATAGGCAAGGACAAGTAGGCTGGCTCTTTGGGAAACATGGTCGCAGTAGAGCAAAATGCCTCGCCTGTAAGCAAGATATTGATTAGGTTAGGGTCCAATGGGATCCTAGGGATGACACGTCATCCACTTGGGAGGATGCAGCTAGGATGAGGGAGCTCTATCCCTATTTGTTTGTAGGCTTCCAGGAGTAAGCCTGACCCTAGCGGGGGAGGATGTAGCACCCCTACATTTTGCTAATTTGATTGATCTGTGTTTTATGTATGCTTCATTTATGTTAGCACTCTGACTTTGATACTTGGCTACTTTTGGACCGCTATTTGTTAAGTGATGTAAAAATTATATCTTGATGTGATGGGATTTTAATTATATGTTATCCTCATGGCATGTTTGGAATTAGCATAACAATTGTTTAATTTAAAATGCTTAATGCTTTAATTATATTGTTGATTGATTAGGGACTTATCGGGCTTTAGGAATCAGATGGTGAAGGATAGATTTTATCACTCATTAAGTAGCACCCTACGATTTCTGAGATTTATGCTTCATGGTGTATCGTATTTTATATATATATATATATGTACATAGCATGTTCGATATACTCTTGGCTTGTAGGTTGACTAGTACATGACATCGACTCCATCTGGTTTCACAAGTTTGAGCATGTCCATTTACTAATGCTAATCGATTAGGAGATAGTAGCTAGGTTTTCCGTGTCAAGTCATCACACTAGTCATATCTATAGTCAGGTTTAGCAGTTTTGTTTGGTTCATTCCTCCTTGGTTAACTATTGCTTTCCTTATTTTAATGGTTGTTAAAAAAATAGTAGATATGATTTAAATGAGGATTTAACATATTTAGTTTCAATGTTGTAATGCAATTTGTTCCATTGGTTATTTTGAGTTAATTAATAAAATCATTTTTAGTCTATGGATTAACTAAATAAATGGTGATAAACTAAATGAAATAGTTATTTTGCCATTATGGCATATTTAAATTTAAATTGTTAATTGAAATGGAAAGCATACTAGATATTTAAGTTAAATGATAATAACAAATTAGACATGTTTTTAAATGTCACATTTTGGAGATTTGAATAAGACATATTCTTGCAACCTTGAAATTTTGGTTTCTAATGAAATTTTGAAATGCTTTGAAATAGGATTTGAAAATAAAAGTGCTTTTAAATTTTTTTAAAAATAAATAGAAATGTCCTCCAAAAGCTCATTAAATTTAGTAGGTGGGATATTTTAGGGGTTTGACCAAATTTGGGGAAGCTCTTTGAAAGGAAATGAAATTTCATTGTTATTTTGAATTTTTATTTTTGGTGGAGAATTTTGCTTTTGGTGTGGTTGATTTGGAGTTGAAGGAGTGCTTGGATTCACCATTGTTGAAAGCTTCAAATTTGGGGAGAAAACACAAGGTACCTTCTTTTATTTCTTTTAATTCTTGCTTCTTTTTTTCAAGAATTTTAAATTTTGGAAATGTTGTTTTAGAATCTATAGAAAACAATGAAAATGCATTCAAACTTGCAAATGTGTGTTGAATTTTGAAATGAAAACCCAAAACAAGAATTTACACCATGAAATAGGAAGAAAATCAAAGAAAACTCTATTTCAAAACTAGAATTTGAAACCCTTTTGTTGTTTTAGAAAATTTATTTATGTTCTTGCAATGCATTTGGATTATTTTCACAATTTGAACTCAGAATTAAAATATGGGAATATGTATTTATAATTATACCTATGCATATCAATATATAGATATATTTACAAATATATTGGGTTATATTTGAAAAATTTTGGATTCTTGAAAAAAACCCAGGAAAACACCCTGTATTTTTCGCCATGGACAAAAATGTAGGAAATAAAATATTAATTTTTTTGTTTGCTATGGGGTGGGAGGTCAAACCCCACCACCACCATCACACAGGCCGCGACCGAACAGCCATAGACTATGTGTAACACACACAGGCCATGGCCGAACAGCCACGGACTGTGTGTAACACACACAGGCCGTGGCCGAACAACCACAGACTGTGTGTAATACACACAAGCCATGACCCTAATAGCTGCGGACTATGTGTAACACACACAGGCCGTGGTCGAACAACCATGGACTGTGTGTAATACACACAGGCTGTGGCCCTAACAGCCGCGGCCATTTAGGGCTTTCGTGGCTTTTCAAATGAAAGTTTGGAATTTCATTTTTTTACATTTTAAATTATATTTATTATTTAATATTATTTTAATATTTAGATAATATTTATATATAAATAATAAGTTTTAATATATATATATTATATATATATGTATATATATATGTATATATATAATGCATATATGTATATATATTATATATATATTTAAAATAATTTACTTTATGTGATTTGACTAAATTGTGTCAAATATCGAAGTGATTTAAATATGTAAGTAAATAAATATATTTTGTATTTTTATTAACGATTAATGATAAAGGATTTTGGTATAGATGAATCTTAAGTTGAATTAAAGAATAATTAATTTCAGTCAAATATTTTATTTGGTATAGTGTTCGAATAAGAAAATAATGTTAAAACGTTGAGTTAACGATTGAGTTATTTTAATTGAATGAGTTTATTTATTAAAATATTTTTATTATGAGTATGAAGATAATTGTGAAACTTAGAATAAATGATTAGTTTTTAATTATTTCGATGTTGTGAAATGAGATTGGTTTATTTGATTGAATAAATGCAAGTGATGAAAACGGTGATTGACTGGATTTAGGAAATCCAAATATTAGTTTATTTAACTACTCAAAATGCTTTTAGCGTTATTGGTTCTTGTCAAAGTTTGTGAAATAGAGTAAGTGTTTTTAAGTCTTCTAGATAGGGGTTCGTTTATGGTGTTGGTTTGTCATTTTGATAGTCAACCTTGGGATGCCTTGGGTAGTGCGTAAAAACTTATCCAAACTTTAACCCGGTTATTGAGAATGGGATGTGAGGACTTGAGGTCCTGAATAGGAGTCATTCTCCTTAGGTCACACATATGTACCCTTGAGTGTGGATTTACTCCACGAGTTGTCTTAGAAGAGTGGCTTGCAATGGGGGCCAACACACAAAGTGGTGTTAGGGAAACCCTTTGCAAGTTGATTAATTCAGTGATAACTAAATAAACTTTTAGAAGCTTAGGTTGCATCAAACATTAAACAAGATTAATTATGCCTCGCTCATGGACCCAAGGGCTTGTCTAGACTTGGGATGAGACGAGAAGGCCTGGAATGGCAAGGCCATCTATCTCATCTTCACGAGAGGTATTTGATTCTGTATGAGTGAGTATGGGTGCCAGGATTTTGGTAGAGGCCACCAGGATAACCCATGGTGGGGGCTGGAGCCTAGGAAGAGTCCCAGAGGATATCCCTTGACGAGCTATGCGATGACACTCTTCCTAAGTCAACTATTTGTATTTGATCTTTGTGACACTCTTGATCTATTATATGTCTGGAAGCAATGTGACTTGTTCATTAGTGTGAGAGTCGTACTAGAGTTGCTTGTATGACCATTACATTCATGTGATGTGGTACTTGTATTTATTTCCTATCAGTTTTGTGAAGTCTATGTCTAGAGGTAGAAGGTCTTGCCTAGGAATCCTTGTTACTATCTCCTAGCACGGGGGGTGAGCCTTCGAGTATCACATGGTTGGGTGGAACGTGCACCAAAATCCATTGGGTTGGTTGTCGTTCATATGGGCGAGACTTCTGGTTGGAGAGCTCATGTGATCCATTTCTTCATACTTTATTCTTTTAGTTATTATGTAAATTGATACCCCTCTTTGTAATGAGGTGGAAGTTGTAATTGTAATCCTGTTTATTTTGGAATTATCTCATTTGGGGAATGAGCATTGTAATCATATTGCAAAGTATATTATTGGGATCACATGGAATGCTTATATCTCTGATTTAATTTTTTATAAAGTATGGAATGTATGAGAAATTAATTGTTAAGCAATGTTCTGTAATGGTTTTATTTCATGTTCATGTTTGGATTAAAGTAATCTCAGTCTCATAGCCTTAGGGATTGTTGGAAATTCATAGTAAACCTACTTGTTCTGTACCTAAACAAAAATAAAATTATTGCGTTTGTCTAGTAGATTGCAACTTTCCCTAGGGTTGCTTGGCAGGGCGTTATAGCCAACTACATACTATGTCAGAAGAAATCCCTTATCCTTGGAGATATTGAGAAAATCAATACCACAAGGTCTAGAGATTTCTAGGTTTGATAAATATGGGGGGAAAGGACATCCTTCTAACCATGTTTCCGCTTATACCATCTTATGTAGTGATTTTTTCCTTGAGGATAATCTCTTGGCTAAGCTTTTCCCTAGGTCCTTGAAGGATATTTCCTTAGAATGGTTTTCCTAGTTACCAAACAACTAAATTCATTCATTCAATGAACTTTTTGAGGCCTTTATAAAACATTTCCAAGTGCACATGACTCTTAATATGGCCTTAGCCGATTTGATGAGATGCAAGCAAAAGGATGATGGAAAGGTTACTGAATTTATTTCACGTTATCAATTGCTTTATTCACAAATCGATGTAAAGATTGCCAATCCTCACCTTCAATGGATATTTATTGAGAACTTGCAAGCTAATGTACAAGGTAAGCTTGGGATGATGAAGTTTCCTTCCTTTGTACACTTGTGTACTGCCCTTCATGATTATCAAAACTTGGTTAGTAGTTATGAAGAAAAATCCACCTCTAGCTGTCCTAAAAATTCTGAATTTGCAAATCAAAACAATTATCAACCTTTTAGGAAATAGAATCAAGGATTACTTCAACTAAATCCCCCTCAACCAACTCAACATGTAGATACCCAAGTGGCTGCTATAAGGAAGATAACTCCTTTCACATTTGGTGATTTGGCTAGGAAATTCACTCCCTTACCTGATACCCTTTCATAACATAATGTTACAAATTATAGAACAAAAAATGATAACTAAGTTGCCTCCCATTAAAACTCCTAATCCTAATATTCCTTTACCCCAAAAATTTAGATCAAAATCTTATTGCCATTATCATAAAAAAAAATGGACATGACACAAAACATTGTAAGCATCTTAAACATCTTGTGCAAGACCTCATTGATTCCATTCGACTTCAAATTGGAGGTATTAATGGTGAAGGAAATAAGTTTGTTGCCACTCCTAACAAAAACATGCAAATCTTTACCAACCCTATGCCTAAACATAACATTTCATTTGTCAAAGCTAGTGAAACTAAGAAGAATGTTGTGATGAATGTTGAAATGGATGATGACAAAATTGATACTACTAAACAAGGCCCTACAAATACTATAGCACAACATCCTATCGATGAGTTGGTTGTGTTGATTGAAACTCAACCTCGTAAGGGCTAAACTAAAAAGCCTCTTGACATTTCTTTCTCATCCAAAGATATTATTAGAAATGCACCTGATGGTCCTCTTTACATAGCCAGTCAAATCAATGACAAGCTCACTACTAGGATATTAATTGATCATGTTTGTGGAGAGAATGTGATCATTGAAGAATTCGTACTTGTGAAATAACTATGTCAAGAAACATATGATAAACTGAAAGCATGGTTAAAAATTCATAATGGTTTCACTTTCCTTATGATGGGATCGATCACCCTTCCTATAAAATTTGGATTGAAACAATCATATGTCTTATTCTCCATAATCTCAACATTGGACCAATTCCATGTGAAGCTTGGTTATCCATGGCTGCACTCCATGGAAGCTATCATATAAATTGTGCATAAATGCTTAATGTTTCCCTTTGATAAGGGTAAGTGCACAAAGTTGAGTCCACGAAACGTGGAAGTTTTTGCCTTAGGCAAAAAAATGAATTCGGCTTCTAAAAAACGGGATCCCGTTTTTAAAAAGCAGGATCCCATTTTTAAACAACGGGATCCCGTTTAGCTTCGGGATCCCGAGCCTAAGTTTAAAAGCGGGATCCGTTTGGAAGCGGATCCGAAATCCATTTTGGAAAATTTTCAAAACGGGATCCCGTTTGAAAACCTCAAAAACGAAATTTTCCAAAATAGAAAGTTTTAAAACGGGATCCTGTTTTGAAAAATTTCCAAAAAATGGAAACTTCTAATTTTTGAAAAATACATTTTGGAAAGTTTCAAACGAGATCCCGTTTTGAAAACTTTCCATTTTTGGAAATTTTCGTTTTTGGAAGAATTTCAAAACGGGATCCCATTTTACAAAACGGGATCCCGTTTCATAGAATTATAAAAAATGGCATTTTTATGAAACGGGATCCCGTTTTGAAACGGGATTCCGTTTTTTAAATTATGAATTTTTGAGCGGGTTTTTTGGCTTGTTTTTTGGTTCGGGAAATGGCTTGGGGACCCGAACCTAAGCTTTGGACCTAGTTTGACCTGCAACTTGAAGGTCCTGTTAATGTCACAGGAAAATAATGACTTTGGACATATGTTTGAAGACCTATTTTGAGGAATTTTTTTATGAAATTGAAACCTATTATAGATGAGACAAGTGCAGATTCCAAATATGTAATTTTTTTAATAATTTGATTATTTTTTCTATTTTTCAATTAATTTCCAATGAAACTAGTCCATAAACTTGAATTATCAAGTTTTTTTAGTATTTTAATAACTTTTGATCAACATAACATTTTGATGAACGGATTGCACGAGAGCAAAATTCAGACAATTCTTTTTAGTTTTAATAAAAAAAATCAAAAATGATAAGTTTAGGTCATCTTATGCATGTCGCATTACACGACGATTTTTCAAAATGACAAATATGCCTAATAAATATTTAATAAAAATAAATTATTCAATAAAAAATTATAAAAAAATATTAAAAGCAAGCTTTAGTGAGTCACAAAACTTTTCCCAAAAGGATTTAGAAAAATATGATAATTTAGGTCAAAATATGGATGTCGTACACGTGCATGGTATGGTATAAAAAAGTGACTTTTAAACAGTGGTTTTTAGAAATGCCTATTGAAACTCAATTTTTACAATCTGGGTACTGAGATAAATTACATATTTGGAAACTAGACTCCGAGTACTACATTTTATGATTAGTGACTTTTTTGAAGATTCCATCTCTAAGTGCTTCAAATTTGAAGGTCAAAGTGTCAAATTCTAAAAATCAGGGAAAACACTTCCACTTTTTGGCCAAAAAGTGGACTCAACTTCTTGCACACACCCATAATGAGCATTTCACTATGCACCATAGTGGATTTAATCCTCTGTATTCCCATGGGAAATTTTGATTAGATTTATTTTCCCCTTAGCCTATGGAACATATTAAACCTCATGAGGACTTCTTTTTCAAATTCTACCAAAATTTTAAGGAAAAATGCATAGCAAAACTATCCATTAGAAGCATGCTTCAACCTATGATTGAGCCTCCTATCCTTGACAAAAATATTATTGGAACTAAATGCATACCAAACAACCAAGACCATTCTAAGATAGATCCTTTTCTAGTCCTACAAAAGACCAAGAGACAACCAAAATAATCTCATCACATCTCCTAAGATGAAAAAAAAGTTTACAAAGATAAAGAGAAAGTGGTTGAACAACCTCCTATGGTTCCTTTTGTTCCTCCCCTTAGGGAAGAAAATAAACCTATGGTTGATAAACCCACTACTACACAAACACAACTTTAAAATCGTACTAAAAGAAATAAAAATGCTAGAGAGTATAGGCATGGACTTCATGCTCTTTCTCAAAGGTTAAATGAAGAAAACAACAAATAAAATCAACATCCAAACTTAATTGAAGCAATACATGATGAATCTCCTTCTTCACTGCAAGAAAATGATCCTATATCACAATTGTAACAAGAGCTATTTATCCTTCTTTGGACATTATCATTCAACCTACCATTGTGATTAACTTAGATGATGATGAGGAGGCTGCTAAAATTGACGAATAAGTACATAATGAGTTAAATACATTATTTTCCTCTTCTATGAGCTTACATGATAATTCTCCTGGGAAGAGTGTTGAACTTGGTGATGACCCTAGTTAGGAACTTGTTGTTGTCCCTTTGGCTAGTTGCCTACCTTCTGTATATCATGAACAACATTGGGATGTAGATGACTTGCTAATCGATTGACTCGCATGCACCTTACTAGTCTTTTGCATTATTTTCATTTTCATGTTATGCATGTGATTGCATGTGCATAATATGATCTCCCTATACCATTCTATTTGATGTACCTTTCTCTTTGTGACATTCCTCTATTTGTACCTACATTATTCCTTATGTTGTAAGCATTTTCTCTTTTCATTTGTCTTGTGTTTTCTTTTGGGGGATGACACAAGGCGTTGATACATTTAGGTCTCTTCCATCTTGACCCAAAATATTTTCTTTATTTTTACTCTATTTATGTCATTCTTCTTGTTTCATGAGTATTTTGGGAATGTTGATGGTTCTAAGCTCTCTAAAAATGTTGTAGCAAAGACATACTGACCCTGAATTTGTGGATCCCTTGTGTGATGTTTGGATTTCATTTTAGGGAACCCATTTTCATGACGTAGCTTTATTGGGAAACATATGACTTGGCATAGGTATTTCCAAATAAGCTCTCATCTCCTCTTTATTGTTAGAATTTATCATTTGCTACTTTAAAGTATTTTCTCACAAAATAGTGTTTAGCAATTCCTTTAAAGTGGGGGCATACATTGGCATTATTCTTTTGCATTTCAATTACAACTCATGTTTCATTTTGTAGTTTTCTTACTTCATGCAATGTTTCTTTCACTTTGTGGTGATATTGGGTGTGATGTCCTTCAAGAGCGTGATCACTCTTAGCATGCCATATTCCTCTTAGTGGCTTTATGCATTATATTGCATTTCCTAAGTTGTGAATCTTCTACTCTTTGATTGGTCCTCTCTTGGAAACATTAGGCACAATGTTCCCTAAGTTAAGACCTTACATGAACTAAGAAAAACTCATTGAACATACCTTACACTCTTTTTCATTTTCAGTTGTATAGACACCTTGCATAAGACACTTTTCTTTCCTATACAACCATCTTGTTCATTCATGAGTGCCAAGCATACAAAGATTTGCTTGCCTTGTGAATCCTATTGTTCATGTTGTGATATGCCTTGTAAAAGTTATCAAGAGGTATAGATTTGGTATGGTTGTACATATGGGATTTTAACTTAGGAATGAATTTCCCATAGCCACTTTCTTATCTATGTGAGTGCATACTAGCCACATGCATATGTGTCTCACTAGGGGCTCACCTAGTTGATGGCTTGAGGTTTAATAGCCCTTGTGAGTGTGCATTTAGTTTGCATAGTGGACATTGCATTTCACTTGTAAACATTTGTGTACAAAAAACCTAGATCTAATCCATAGTGAGCAGGACAAACAGTTGAGGCTTGATCCACCCTTTTTTGTATTTGTTTTTCTTTCTCTTTATGTCTTTCGTAGTGTATTCTTGTAGCTTGTTATTTCTTCTTATATCACTTTCATGTGTGTTCTCCTGTGCATATGCTAGTTTGGCATAGGATTTTGATCTTGGGGGCTTGATCATCCCTCTTGATCATTATCATCTTATCTCACTAGCATCGATACATTTAGACCCCTCTTGATGTGAATTTGTCTACTTTATTGTGAGTTTGAAGCAATTTTCTCCTCTCACTAAATTTGGGGCTAAATGTAGTGTAGGAAAATGTATCCATTTATATTTCCAAACTTTTTTAGGCTCTCTCTACTAATATTGGGCTTCTTTATGCCTTATTTGGTCCTATTTTGCATCCACAAGCCTTAATTAATGCATCTTTCTAAAGATAATCCTGACACATATGCAATGACCAATTATAATTCAATGATTTTAGATTGTATGGTCCAAATTTAGTGATCTAAGACTCATACTCCACCTTGGGCATATGGGTCCCACCTAGGTTTTGGGCCCTAGTCCTAAATTTAGCATAAAACTAAACATTTCTTGAAAAATGTGTCCCAAGCTTAGCCTATTGGGACTCATACACAACAATTGGCATATGAGTCCCACTTAGTCTCAACCTAGTTTTGAATTCAATTCTTGGTGGGATTTTCTTCTCCTAGATCAATTGTTTACTTGTAGTGTTGTAATTTCAAGAAATTTGGTATAAACAAGGATAAATGCAAGGTTATTTCACATATTTTCTCCTAGCAACTTTAATGAGCAAGTGTGATCTAAGCATTCACGTATTATATCAATTCAAGAGAATTGAAGAGTGATTATCAAGCATTTTGGAGCTACTTTCAAGAATCAATCAACATGTAAAAGTCATCATTCATCGTGTTTATTTTTGAGCTAACATTTGTGATGTAGGTTTCTTATTATTCAAGCAAGCATTCAATACAAAATCCTTAAAAGTTAAGCAATAGTCAAGATCTACATTCATGTTATCCATTAGATACAAGTTTTCAGCCTTTTATTCAAGGATTTGGTGAGTTGCAACATTGCTTATTTTTTCATTCATCATTCCTTCTTTCTATTTCATTTCATTTCGAGGTTTGATTACCAAAACTAGGTTTGACCAAGGAAAACCCCTATCCACTAATAAAAAAATGGTTTCCCCTCTCTTTGATGCATAATTGTAGATTTAGGTGGTTTAGGTTGAAGATCCATTGAAGAGAAAGATTGGAGAAAAGTTTCCAAGTTGTCAAAGTTGTCATCTACATTGGAAAATCATGGAAAGTCACCTACATGTTGCAATTTAGTGTTTCAGACTTGGAGATTTGATAGGAGAGAAGCTACATGATAACATTAGAGGATATAAGAGTTTCAAATCAACCCTGATATTGGGACTAAATCACCACTTGTGGTGTATGAATCCCAGTATACTAGTTTTAAGGAATTTTATGTAGATCTTAGTTTAGTAGTTTGAGATTTTGATTTTAGCCTGAAACTATAAACTAGGACTAAATCACCCCTACTAGCAGATGAGTCCTATTGTCCATTAAAATTCAAAATTTTAGGATTTTAGACCTTGTTTCAAGCTTAATCAAGTTTCCAATTGCCCCTTTGTCCTTTCTCAGTTCATTAATTTGAGTTTTCAATTTCATATCTTAGGTTACATAGTTAGGTTTTGCACATCATTTACATTTCTTGTCTTTCTAGGCCCTTTCTTGGTGGTGAACCCCTTTATTGTCTTTAATCACACCCTAGGACACCGTATTGCAGATCTCTTTCCCTCATTCCATCCCTAGATTGAGATCTCTAAGGTTTCCTTGAATGAAAATTGAAGGAAATAGGTGGAAAGGTCCTAATACCATAACCTTGTGGAACACCCCCTACTTTCCCAACATTTTAGGAGGATATTAAGGAAAAGGATAAGATTCTTTTAGTGTCATGAGATAATATTTGTAGAGATAAATTTTTTGGAGGTGAAGATGTCCAAAACCTTAAAATAATAAATCTTTCTTTGGGTGCAAAAGATTCTTGGAATATTTTTGCTAAGCCTGATGTTAAATTGTGTGGAATCATGTACACTAAATATTTGAATTCTTTACAACTAGAAATAATTTTTATAATTCAAAACCCACAATGTGGTTCAAAGATATAGAATTATTTATTGAAATGCAAAGAGATAATTTCTATGTATCTCACTTGGGTAGTAAATAATAGTGAAAAGGTATTGTTATGAGTATTATATTTAAAAATCTATATTATAAAATATAAGAATTTTTTTTGAGTAAAGAAGATAAATTCATATGGCCCACTTCAAAATTAGGTGTTTATAGTGTGAAATTAGGTTATAAATATTTTTATATTCAATTAATTGTGGAAAGAAAAAATGACATATAAACTCTAATAGAATAATAGTTTTCTTATGGTGGTTGCATTCTTCTAGTTAGCTTTAAACAATAGAATTTTAACAAGTGAAAGGTTGGTTAAGTTGGGAATAGTTGATTCTATTAATTTTATTTTTATCAAAAATGTGAGAAATATATGAATCACCTAACTTTGGTTAGGGTTGTTGGAAATGGCTTCAAAACATACTTAATTGAAATGCACCTCTTGCTAATTATTTACTATAAATTTTCAATGATTGGCCTCTTCTCTATTCTTCTTTAGTCTTTTCTTCACTATGGCTTGTCTCTCCTTTATGTTTATTTTAGAATATTTGGTGGGAAAGAAATAAAAGAATCTTTAGAAAAGAAAATAATCCAATGGTTTTTCTACAAAAATTAGAATCATCAATTATAGAAATAGTCATGGATTAGGTGTTAAGGTCATAGTCATTTTCCTAGAATAAACCTTTTACATCATGAGATTCTCAAATGTTATCTAACTAGAAGCTTCTCTTATTGCCAAATCTTGGTTCAATGTCTTCTTTTAATAGAAAAATTATAAATAGGAAGTCAATAACATAGTGTCCTCCACAAAACTTAATGGTTAAATTAAATTTCAATGTTTCTTCTCAAGGGAATCTAGGAAAATCTAGTATAGGTTGCATACTAAGAGATTTGTAAGGTATGGTTTTAGCTTCTTTAGCACCAAATTTTTTAGATGGTTCTAATAATAGAAGAGAAAATCGTGCTCCTTTAGTAGGTTTAAATTTAGCAAAAAATTATAATATCCAATAACTTTGGATTGAGTGGTATTATATGAATATGATCAATACTTGTATAAAAATGCAAAGTCCTAGCTAGAGCACTAACTATATTTTGCAGAAAGTTAAGGATTTATTGTATGAATCTTAGTATTATCAATTCAACCATTTCTATAGGGAAGAAAATAAATTGATTGATATTCTCGCAAATTTAGTCTACAACTCTTCTAAGAGGGTCATATTGCTGAAGGAAAATGATTTAGCTAAATTTTCACCTATTTCTCTTAATGCTTCTAATGAGTGTAGATCCCAAACTAAGGTATCCTCCTAACAATTATTTTTTTGAAATTTTAGGTTTATGGGACTAAAAATAAAAAATGATTTGAATTTTCATTTACATCATAATATTATCCATTTTTTTTATAATACATTCATCCGTGGGTAAATCATAATCAATGCAAAGTTGGTATTTCAAGGACAGTAAGTGACATTTGTTCTTCAGAGGCTTTCACTCCTATCATGTCTCTTGATAGTTTCGATGCATGTGAAATGATTAAATGTAAAGTTGGTAAGACACAATATTTCCATAATAGAAATTTGCTAATTTAAGACATATAAAATCCCTTTTTAATTGACAACTACCCCATTTGGTATTCACTCTCCAAAATATGTTTATGAGTTGGTATTTTTGTTCTACTCGAGCAACCATGAAATTCAATCCAATTAATAAAAGGTCTTCATCCCAATTCGAAAATAGGATTATCTAAAATAAGGGACTTTCTCTTCTAAAATACTAAAGAAAATATTCAAGATCAATTTCTCAAATGTGTAGCTGGCGATTCAAGTGGTTTAAGGTGATCAATTTCTACATATGACTCCATAGTTGTATCCCTCTCATGTAATATCTTTCTTTCTATCTAATACTATGGATAACACTCAAAATTATTGGTTATTTTCTTAATTTGTGGTGGATTATGTCCAAGACATGTTTTTTTATAGGTCATTCCTTGAATAATATCATTTATGAATATGATCTGCATAATGGAAAATATTTAGTTGGGGGTTTGTTCAGGCATAAGGATTTAAAGAAAATTTCTAGTTTTTTTGTATTCTTAAATAGGTCCTACATGAATGGCATGATTCTATAGTGAAAAATATGATAAATGTACATAAAAATGAATTGGGTTATCTACTATGTGGAAAATTAATGGAGCTTTACAAAGCAATACCGGTTCTACTTATTCATGTTGCTCAACCTCCACTAGTTGGATTACTACACTGGTCTTGGTTGAAGAAGGGAATTTACAACATTTTATAACTTGTGTACACAACTAATTTATGTCTCTTTTTTTGTGGAGTTACTTATTATCCATTTTCTTTGTATGGTTGTTCTTGTTTTGTATGGTGGGTCTTTTTATTTTGTAGTAGCATATATCTTGTTTCTAGATTAGATGACCTCTCATCTAGTATGGGCTCTACTAAAGACATATCTTTGTATATCTTTTTATTAGTACTATATGGTTCTATTCAAGCCTTTGACCTTTTATCATAAAAAACTTTTGTCTATTCTTTTATCTTTCTCTCCTCTAGCGTACCATATATTTTTCAAAATATTTGAATATGTTTTAGTATATATTTTTTAATTTCTAATCAGGCTCATTTTTTATTATAACAACCTACTTGCAATATTTTCAAAAAAAATATTACAACTAATCAAAATATTATATATATTACGATTATCAACTTTGAGCTCTACAAAAGTAATTTTATTTTTTTGAAAAATCTATTCTTGCTAAATAAATATTTAGTTCAAGTGGAAATTTTCAAAAAATTATGAAAAATTATGAGGTGTCTACCAACAAGGATGTCACTTAGATGGTTTTGGTCAAAACACTTTCGATTAAAATACTTTAGGTCAAAATGGTTTTGGTTGAAACTTTACATTTAAATTGAGGCACACTTGAGATTTAAAAATGGGAAATTTTGATCTTATAGTTTTAGGAAAAAATATTTCACCTAAAATTATATGTTCCACATAGAGGCCATGTGGTTTTGGGTGAAACTATTTCATCTAAAACTATTTAGGGTGAAGCAATTTACCAGATATTTTAGTTATCTTAATATAGTAAATATTATAATTAATGAGGTGGCATTATTTATATTTATGTTCAAAAGATTAAAACTCATTGTAACTAAAAGCTTCATGCAAAATATGTGTAAGCTATGTTATGATAGAAAAAGTTAATTTTCTTATTTTTCAAGAAATAATTTTAATTCTAAAAAGATATTGAGGTTTTATGATCTTTATAGGAATGAAAATAAAATTTACAAAAGAATATTCAAGATGATATTTTTGTTGATATTAAGATCAAGTAAATAATAAATCCATAAAAAAACATTAAATACAATAAGAAAAAACAAGTAGCTATTTTTGAAAGAATCTCAAAAACCATGAGGATGACAATAAGAGGAGAAATTCATCTTGTTTTATGGATCTCCACCAGACATGAATCTTGAGACAACAATCACAAAGTTGTTTAATAATATTTGATTTATATCACTTTTTCAATTTCTATTGAGTTTCCTAACCCAAGTATATTCAATAGATAAAATATATCCTATATGATTAGTAATGTTACACAAAGTCATTTTTTGATAAAAAATTGGTAATTTAATATAAATTTAAAATTAAAATAATTGGTATAATTCAACATTCTTCTTGAATCTCTCCATTAAAAAGACAAAGAAAAGGGTTCTAATTTTTAAGAGGTCAACTTCATATAGATCATTAATGATATCAATATCAATTTTACTAATCAAATGAAGCTTTATGTGTGTGTCCCTTAAAAATACTTCAAAAGCTTTAAGATAGGATTTTCAATCAAGTGAGCACCATTTGTGATAAATAAGGATGAGAATATTAAATACAATTGTTTGAAAGAGATCCCATCTCACTAAGTGTTATCATTCTAAACACAAAATATACAAACCATATTCCAATTCTTTCTAATTCTTTAAATATGGATATCATTGATTTTGTCAAGGGGAGCAAGGTTCATCACAACAAATAACTCTAAAAAAATTATTTAATATGAAGATTTTTTTAAAATTTTAATATCATTAATAATCACTTTTCTATTAAAATCTTTAGGAAGTCAAACCACATGGCAAGGGGTCTCCTCAATAAAATATTTCATAAATAAATGAAAGCTAGTAAAGAGACAATCTCTAATAAGCATTTATGATCTATTAGAGTGGCAACATAAGATTTCCAATAATATAAATCTTAATATTACCATCTTAGAGCATGCATTAAGCTAGTGATGATTTATAATATATA
>VDFB02393201.1:0-82614 GCA_007258455.2 Sequoia sempervirens | reverse complement strand
AAACAAAACACGATGAGATAGGTGAAGCATCAAGGTAATATACATGAAGCATGTATCCAAATACACAAAGAGTAGAGGCATTTAATGAAGACATGCATACATAAGGCCTGATTCATACCCATGAATACATGAAGTATATGTAAGTCACATGAATACACATATACACAAGTCATAATATACACTTCATAGCTTAAACCACATGAATTAGAAATTAAGCAGACAACCAAGTAGCCTAACCAAATAGCTCAAGCAACCAACAAACTCAAGTACACAAGTGAGTAGCTCAACCAGGAAAACAAATAGCTCAAATAAGCAAGCAACCAATTCAAGCACATAGGCAACACTCATCCAATTTAAGCAACTTGACAAAGAACATTCCTCGCACTTTCAAAAGTAATAAGAACACATCTTGTTGAAGAGACATATAGATGCATTTGATATATTAAGTATAAATATGAAGCACGAATACATTTAGTACATAGAATTTACACAAGGAGCATGTAGCATATATGTGAATAATGCACGAAGCATACACACAAGTACATGAAGTCACAAAGCATTTATATGTAAAGTATACACTTAAATACGTAAGTCGCATGGTATACACTTGAATACACATGAGCCGTAAAGTATACATTTGAATACACTTGAATACAAGCTATACACTTGAATACAAAGTCAAAGTACACAAATACAAAGTCATAGAGTATACACTTGAATACATATATAATCGAATGAAGTATACCGTTAGACAATTGGGAAGGGGATTCGGTGCATCCCATACTACACCGTGGACCCATCCACTATCCCAAAGTCATCAAGTATACACATGAGTATGAAGCACACACGCAAATACACATAATACAAAAAAAGTATTCTCATGAATATATGTTAGAAGCATACATATAAGTCACAAAGTAAACCTTTGAATACACTTGAATACATTGTCCTAAAGTACACACTTTCAAAAGTAATTATATAAGACAAACCATATCATGTTCAAGGTGATTCGATCATAGATAGGGATTGGATGAGAAGGATAAGTCCGCCCGAAGCAATCTTACCTAAGCCCAGGAGCGGATATACCATCCCTCCTGGCTCCTGATGGCATGATACTCAGTCATCCTATCCGAGGAGTGGCGTACTTAGGGGATACGCTTGTACCTGCTTTCCTTATCCATTCTCATCACTTCCCAACTATGTTGGAGGGTCCCTCAAATCAAACATGTGATAGTTTAGAGGAGAGGAATCCATAGGAGGCCCGTAGATACTCACACTAAGCCCAAGAGCGGATATCACCCCCTTGGCTCCCGATGGCATGACTCTCGGTCATCCGATCCGGGGAGTGGCGTACCTAGTGGAGAACTAGTATCTGCTCAACCTATAGGTTACCTCCTTTAACTTTCTACATGTTTGTTTGGTGATACAAAACTTTGAGGAAAATATGAAATTCACTTCATGTGAGAGACATTATGATAGAATGTATCACAATAATATAGTTAGATATTCAAAACATATCAATAATTCTATAAGATATTAAGTAGCACGTAAAACTTTATTATTCCAAAAATGACATTATAGAAATGAGCGACATCAACTAGAATAAATATCATCATATATAAGTCCTCATTCTACCATAGGATATATTTACTAAACATTGATATCTAAATTCATGATGTGTTTACCTTTATACTTACCAACAGATTCCTCTTGCCTTCCATGGTTGTTTCGTGGGCTGACCACACACAATACTTATGATGGAATAGATCATCCTGGCCTCATTAGTTGTCCAATTCAAAATAGCATATCTATTTATACATATATATTCTTGATATTTATTTTATACTTACATATGGTAGCTATGATAAGAATAATGAATATCAACAGCAAGTGATTACATTCGGTGGTTATCAGTCATACCTGATTTGCATAAATTGGAATGTGTTTCTATATGTTCATAGAGTATACCTTTGCCTTTGGTAAGTTTGCAAACGCTATTTTCACAGGGTGGCAGGAAAGTTGCTCTGATACCACTTGTAATGACCCCTTTCGGTGGCAGCACTTAAACCTGAATCTTGCATTCAAAATGTTTCTCAAAAAAACCATTAGAACTGTAGAGATCAATAAATTTCAGTAATATCATCCAGTTATATTGAAGATGATATAATTATTTCATTCTAGTCAAAGGATTTATTCATTTTTCCCCTATCACGCACTATGAATGATTCTTCTATATTATATTTCATAAGTACATTAGGGTAGATATTAAATTTTTATCAAGATTCCCTAGATGGTATTCTATTGTACCATTTATCACCATAGTGAATTATTACTCATAAAACTCAATAAATATTGCAAGTATCATAATTTGTACAATCATTTTTATATATTGTCTAAAAAAGTATATATTATCATTTCTAACTAACTCAATATATAAATACCTTTAGTTCTATATGAACGCATAAATATATATTCTATTCCAATATAAATATATAAACAGAGCATGCACCTTCTCTCGTATATCATTATATATATATATATATATATATATATATATATATATATATATTCAAATTTATCTATTATTCACATATATTATGTATTAGTCCCTTTACTTTACTTTATTCTTATATAAATGTCCTTAATTGACTTTGAGGTAAATTCTACTTACCAAGCACTGAAATGGACGCTCCTTACCTGGATAATGTGATTTGTCCTCTCTTGCATTTAGTCGGTTTCTAGAGCCACGTTTTTGTTCTCCTGTGTATGTGTCGTCTACTCCACTCAATGGCTTTCCAAGCAATCTTGTTATTCATTTATTCCTTGCATCGGTATGAGCTTGTTCCCAATGGCAGATGACAGAAGGATTAAGCATGTGTTCCTTGCGTGGTAGGAAGGGAGACCCAATAATTTCTATCACCATTAAAATAGTTGCTCACCATAATTAATTAGAACTCCTCCCACAACATCTAATAGCCGTGATTAATGAATAAGATTGGACGCCCTCGAGATATTTCAATGGACGTCTGCGCATGTAACTTGGAGGATTCCGTCCTGTTTGGCGTCGCAGGTTTGAGTTCTCGAAATGCTTCCTTGATAGCGACAACCCTAAGATGAACAGAGCGTTCCCAATGCAAATATGAATGTATGATGAGGGCACATATCTAAGTCGCTATCGCTTACTGAATAAGTGTTTTCTCCGTGGACCAATTCAAACCGGTATTGATTATCCCTCCCCAACCAAGTTTCATATAGTATAGAATAACCACCTGAAAGTTCCTATCTCCCCAATGATACATATAAGGACATTTAAACCTCTTCGCACCTCTTCCCGAAAGGGACGTCTTGCTTCAAGAGTGCGATTTCAGCCAAGGGAGATATCGTTGTCTTTTCTTAATTTAGGCTGCCATCGGTTCGCCTTAATTATTATAAATTATAATTTATATTTGTTTGTTTATATTTTATGATTTATAATTTACTTTCTTAGATTTCTTTAGAGTAGTTTATCATATTAGTGATATTAGAATTTTCACATATTAGTTAGTTCCATTATTATAATAGGGGTCATTCTATAACATTTATATTGTGATTACAATATTCAATTACGATAATTGTGATTTTAGATAATAATGATATAATTATTATTATGATAATAATAATTATTATTATTATTTTATATTCCATAATTATACCATTATCTTTTTATAATTTTATTTTATTATTGCCAATACCCTTATATATGTTTTATTTATTTATTTGCTTCTTGATACCTTATATCTTAGTGTCACAATTTTGGGGGACACGACATTGTTTCTGCCTTCATTCAAGTGCCTACTGATGAAAAGTTTGCCCCCTTCAATACTCCTAGATGGTCCTTTAACCATGCTCCTTGAATTTTGCTCATTGCTTGTTATGGCGAATGAAGGAAAAGAAGACAAATTTTATGATGTAAATACATGACAATTTCTGCCAAAAAGAAAAAAGGTGAGTCGGCCACAATTGGAAATAATTAGGTTGGCCAACAATCAAAATTAGCATTTTTTTTTTCCTGATGTTTAGTTGTAACAAGGTGTAAAAATTGGCTCTTTCTAGACACGATGAAATATAATTGGGTCATGGGAGAACTTAAAAATCTCTAATAAAAAATTTCATCAATGAGTTACATGAGGGCAATAGAATCAAACCTATTTCTAACATCTAAACAAATGGCTACCATAGCCTAAACATGAACAACAACAAAAGGAAACATATCACAGAAAAGGGAAAAGCGTTACTGAAAGACATACACAAAGAATGATAACTGCTACCTACAAACAGACATGAGGAAACAAGCTAGCTAGATGAAAACATTTACATTCTGTAGTGACTAACCCCAATCTGAATTTCTTTTTTTGTTCTCAATTTTCTCACCACTGCTGTTTGTAAGTATGCGCTCTGTTTCCAGATTTGTTTTGTTTCTCTGAGATGTTGTTTTCAGGTTTGTTTGAATGTATTTTTTTTATATGTTATTCAAGATGCAATGAAACAATTGAAATATATATAAAACCATAGCAAATGATTACCATGCACCAGCTGGAAATGACTTCTCTTCATCGCTATAATCAAATGTTTTCAATGAATACTCATGTGCCAACAACAATTTTAACATAGCAACAGATAGGAGATGAGAACAGATGAAGACATACAAAAACTGTCATAAATAACCCCTACTTTCAGATTTAAAGATCAGTTTCAAAGCAGATATTACAGTGAATTTATAACCCAAACAACTCAGGAAAATAACTTTATTCAGACCTGGAACAGCTTGATGAATGAAGAAGGCAGATTTCTATGAATCCGTACAGCACTCAGTCAAAGCCATACATGCCTGGAAGAGGTGACTTGCTGCAAGTAAATACGAATGCCTTCAAAAGATGACTGTATCTGCCCAGATTTTAAGCACCCTTAATCGCTGCTCATAACACCACCACCCAGCAGAAAAGAACCACTCCAAAGGTGAGCTCCAACCAAAATCCAGTACACAAAGAGGCGCCCTTGTCAAAAGTTCAGCCTGCTGTCTAAATTCAAGGCCTTCATCAAAAATTACAAATCAGTACTCAATTTCATCACCATGGACTGAAGTTTCATTGGGACTAATACCCATTTCGATATCAAATTTCCTCACAAAGCTGTAAGCAAAAATGTGGGTCTCAAGGGCACAATGAAGAAACTCAAAATCTCTTCAAATCTCCACCATATTGATGAGAAATCGCTCCAAACTTGTTCACAAGTGATAGCAAGCCAAAATCAATAGATTTCACCTCAAAACTTATCAAAAATCTGCATCATACTCCAAAAATCTACAACCCTGAAGCACATATGAAGCTCCCCCAAATCCTCACTTGATGTGGTCTTTCACACACGAAGAGAGGCGATCTTGAAGAGGTTTTCATCTCCACAAGTCGAAATCCAGCTCAGAGCCAAGCTCTAGAACCACAGCATCAAAATGTCAAACATCCATAATGAAAAAAGCCTCCAAAATGAACTTTTAATAAGTTTTCTCCAGCAACCCTAGTTTGCCTCCAAAAAACTCCACTAATTTGACTTTAAATTAATTTTAAATCTTTCTCCATAGTTTGGGCGCCCAAATGAAATATTATAATATTTGGCTTTTAAAAACAACTTCAAGTTATTAAACTAAGCGTCCATGGTCTGATTTTTAATTGAGTCCTCTTATGTCCCCTTTTTAATTAAACATTATAAAATCACTTTTAAAAACACATTTCCCAAAGTGCCTCAAATATTAAAATAATCTCCCAAAGTGACTTAATCCTCTGAATGTGCACATTGACTAGCCTGACCAAGGCTAGACTGCCAAGTTCGGTCAACCCTAATTGACTTACTATTTTTAGTAAGTTCCAAAAATAGTAAGTACCAGGCCCCCTACTAAAAAAAGCACTTACTAAAAATAGTAAGTGTTCCCAAAACAAACCCAACTGAAGGAAGGTGTTGTGAAATGGGGACATTACACATTCTAGGAAAAGTAGCAACCCCTCCATTAGAGCTAGGAGTCCAATCATGGTAACCCACATTGTTGAAACTTTTTCAAAAATTTATTGGAATCCATGGTTCAAGATGATATGCATGATCATGCAAGGAAGACTCAAGCACAAATTCATATATGTTCTCTGGCTCAAGAAACATCCTCCTCATTGGAATTTACCTCCATTTGGTGGAGGTTCTATGCTTATTTTCAAATACAAATCACAAAATCTTCTTGTTGTAGCACATCCTCGAGAATGGTGACCACCTCATACATAATCTAATCTTCTTCACATGTCACTTGGACATACTGAACCATAAATTCAAATGAAACATTATTATTAGAAAGAGGTTGGAGTTGCTAAAGAAAGATGTCCATCACCTAACTTTGGTTCTCCAAATCTAAAAGGGTGTTGGTTGTGAAACTTGAGTAACACTTTCAATTTCTTCATTTGCAATTACTCAAACATGGTTTGATAAATTTTCCCTTCTGAAGCTCCTTCAAGCACTCAACCATTATCAAAATAAACATTTTGAAGAAAAGCATTCATCTTGGGCAAAAAATTCTACAAAACTTTCTGTTACCCCTAGAAATTTTATTTCAAGACAAGTTATTTTAAACTCATCCTTTCATGGTAAACTTGTGCAAGTCACGGCTTCAGCAACTTTTATAATTTCATGGTCTTGTTAAAATCCCAAACCAAGTCACTAAGTTCTGATGTTTCAAAATCACCCAATCCTTTATAGCTTTTAGAAATGATGTTTTGTGTTATCGGGATATCGGCAATTCTAGAAACTATAGAACTCCCGACTCATGAATACAAGGTTATAGCTCGTAGCAACGGGGTGACCTCAGCAGAATGTACTGTGTTGTACCCCAAAATTAAAATTTTTGTTACACTTAGACATTTTGAAGAAATGAGTAAAAGTCTTGTTAAATCAGTCAAAAAAGGTCAAAATTTGGGTGTGCATGTCTTGCATGAGGGGTTAAAACGTAAAATTCCCAAATCTGACGATCAAGGTCTGCTCAAAGCAGCCTAATCTACAAAACCCAAATCTCAGTTTTTCATCCCTACTTTTTAGGAAAACTACTATTTTTAGAAATTTCCTAAGAATAGTAACTTTTTCTGGGTTTTTCTGGGTTTCTTTTGAAACAGATACTGGCAAAATTTTCTAAAAATAGAAAGTTTGTCCACCAGGGTTCAAACTGATTTTGATTGGCTCAAAATACTTCCATATCAGGCTGGCACAGTCAGAATCTCAAAAAGATCAATTTTGCCCTAGTGGGTCTATTCTGCTTTTTCAGAAGCATATCAGGAGCTCTGAAGTCATCAATGGAGGTTAGTTAGCTGCCAAGCGTCAGATTGAACACTCAAACAATGAACAAAAGGTGAGTTGACGAACATGCACAAAGAACGAAGAAGGAAGCTGAAATCTGTAAAATTTTGACTAAGTCTGCTTGACATGGGCGCCCCAAGAGGAAATAGGCGCCCATCTTTTTAGGGCACCAGATGATGGAATTAGGGTTTGAGCTATCAGTCAAAGTTATTCAAAATCCTTCCAACTTCGCAGCAAGTCCGGCGATGCAGTCAACAGATCATCAAGTCACCCACAATTCGAGATCAAACGGAGCAGTTTCAAACAGGAGACAGAGTGAAAATCATGAAAATATCAGAAAATTTTCTAACTCTAGGAACTTTCAGTGCCCCTGGTGCCCAAGGGCACCCAGCTTTTTGAGGGGCCTAACTCAGCAGTAAGGGTTTGCAAATATGTTCAATCTCTCCAGAATTCAAACAGCTTCACAACGAGTGTCTTCATCAGAGCATCCGACTTGTCGTTCTCCAGTAAATCCAGATGGAGGTGAAGGTACAAAATGAAGGTTTGAATCTAAAGATAAAATCTAATGAAAAATTTTCTAATCTGGAGCACATGGGCGCCCCTGAAGGAGAAAGGCGCCCAAGTTTTTGAGTGTCCAAACAGACGAATCTAACAGTGAAGCTCTAACATGACTTCGTCAAATTTGATCAAGCTTTCCAACAAGATCTTCAGCACGTTAAACAGAGTTGGCAGCCACCAAATGCAAAAAGCTAAACAGAGGGTTTGACGAGAGTAAAAAATCAAAATTCAAAAGCAAAGGTGAAAACATAGAGAAATTGGCTAACTCTAGTGAAGTTGGGCGCCCCAGCTTGCCAGGGGCGCCCAAGCTTTTGAAGGCCTAAATTCAACTTTCTGACAAAGTTACTCCGAGGAGATTCCTCTTGATTTCTCCTCAGCTCCGTAACGAGCCCAACCATCAATCAATCCGGCGCCTAGAACTCCAAATCTGACGAGATCATCTGAAGAAGAGAAAGTGGCAAAGATATCATAAAAATGGCTAAGTCTGGTCAAGTTGAGTGCCCCTGGAGAGAGGGCGCCCAAGATTTTGAGCTCTGAGATGATGGAATTCGTCAATGAAGCATCTAAGATCATCTCGTTGGTTTCAGCCAAGCTATCCAATGAACCTGTTAGCCAGTCAATCAGATCAGCATAGCTCCCGGAATCAAGATTTCATCAGAAGATCAAAGGGAAATGAAGAAATTGAAAATCATACAAAAATGGCTAACACTGTGAAAGTTCGGAGCCCCTAGAGGAAATAGGTTCCCATGAATTTGAAGGTCAAAATGAAGTTTTTCGCCAGAGACGCCTCCAGGACAATCTTCTCAAAATTAGTCAAGCTACGCAATGAATCATCCAGCTCGTTCATCGGATCAACTAAACATTCAGAAATCAGGATCAAACCAAAGGTCAAAATGGAAGAAAAGTTGAAAAACTCATAAAAGTGGTTAAATCTAAATGAAGTAGGCACCTCTAGCCAAGAAGGACCCCCAACTTACAATGCCTTAGTGAAATTTTCAAAAGATTCAAAATGGCAAAGGAAAGATGAATGTCTAAATTCATTGAACAAGTTGTGTTTAGGGTTTGAAGATTAAAGCAAAAGAAGGCAAATCTATTTCAAGCCCTAAATCTATTTAAGACATCTCTTCCTTTCAGTTTTCATCATTTTTGCAGGTGGCTTCCAAAGAAGAAAAGTGGAGCAGCAACTTTGAGGTTTTATTTCAAGATTCAAGAGCTCAAGGTTGCTGATTCTTCATTAAATTTTTCAGACCAGCAACATAAGGCCTTGCTTTTTCAAGCTTTTTCATCCAGAAGATCAAATTTTTGAAGGAGAAGGTCAAAGAATTTTAGTTTTCAGCCATCTGGGTCTTTTCATCTCATTCTTCTGAAAAGTTTTTGAGGAAATTCATCAAGTTGCAGCAGCTTCTTTTTCCTTGCATGTCAGTGAAATCTTCAGGGTTTCCAATTTTGATCATCTGGGTCCTCTCAAAACAATCTTCTGAAGAAAACCCATATCACAACTTTTTCAAGAAAATTTCAAATTCTAGGGTTGGCTGCTTTTTCGATCAGCCATCAGTGTTTTTCAAATCTGATCAACTGGGTCCATTTCTAATTGTATTCTAAACAAAACCCAGGTGCCAGATTTTTCGGTGAAAAATTGAAGAAATTAAGGTTTGCTGCTTTTTCAGTCTAAATTCAAAATTTTCAAAAACAGACGATCTAGGTTGTCTTGCAACGAAATTCTGAGCAAAACCCATATCTCAAAAAAAATTCCAAAAATTTGTCCGTTTGAGGCCGGAAAACCAGCATTCTAAAAATATAAA
Source organism: Sequoia sempervirens (assembly GCA_007258455.2). Lineage (NCBI taxonomy): Eukaryota > Viridiplantae > Streptophyta > Pinopsida > Cupressales > Cupressaceae > Sequoia > Sequoia sempervirens. Next base: position 72,895 of record VDFB02393201.1, on the reverse strand, counting down.
GTTGCTCAAAACTTGTCTGAACATAGGCGAGTTTACATTCTTCAAGGTTTTCAATATGGAGTACACTCCCCTCGAGTTTAGCACCAAATCAGCACTATATCAAAACTTCATCATCTCAGCTGAAGAACACGAGGAGGTGTGATATGAGAAAAAGGGAAGGTATCAGAAAAGAGTTGTGCAATACTCTTCTGTTGGAAATCAAGAGAAGTGTCAGAAACATAAAGTTGCAGAGCCGCCAAGTTATCAATTAGTGAGTCATCTTTTTGGGCAGCAATGTTTTTCAAGAACAGAACTCATAAAGCAGCCAAAGAAGTGAAGGATTCTCTAAGTTTGATCATAGAAGGCGAAGAGATCTTGGAGAATCGGAGTATTGCCTTAGATAGTATCAATGCACCTTACCAGGACCCAGTTTTCTGCTTTTTAGTGGATATGATTGAGATTTAAAGTGGTTTTCATCTAGAAGCTTTCTTTCCGCTTTCTTTCTATTCTTGGAAAAATTCTTATCCATTCTTTGAAGAAGAGAAAGAAGATAAATGTAATAGTTGGTGTTTCCTGCTTTTCTCGCTTTCTTAGGTGTTAGATGTTATCTTCTTTCTAGGTTTAGAAATAAAGCTTGCTTGCTGAGCAAGCCCTGGATTGTGAAAGCAAGGAGATTTTAGGGTTCCCTATTCCTCTGCTTGCCTATAAATAAGAGCCTTTGCTCATTAGTTTTTTGGAACAGTTATTGTGATAGCAAATTGTTGAGTCTCTTTTAGCTAGCAAGTTGTTATTCAGTGTCAGTTCACCTTGTGTTTATGATAGCGAATTGTTGAGTCTCTTTTAGCCAACAAGTAGTTGTTGTAATCGCTGTCCGTTTTGTGTAAGAACAAGTTTGCAAGCCTCTTTAGCTGCAAGTTCTTGTTCCGTGCATGTGTTAGGATAATCTTTGTTCCAAAAGTTTGAGAAATAATATCATGAGCCTCCTTTGCCTTGGTATAATGTCTCAGATTTCCATTATTTGTGTTATGCTTTTATGATCTTAATTTCAGCTTACATTGAAGTGTGTAGATGTTTGTTGGAAAAGAGTTTATTGAAGCACTTTGTCAGAGAATCAACCTTGTTCATTTCTAGTTTCTCTTGCTCTACGTATTACTTGAGAAGTTAGAAACGTCTTTAGCTTAAGTTAGTCGTAGTTGAAGTTCTTAAATCATAAAATCTCAGCTGCGGCATTTGTGTTTTATAAACCTTGTGCTCTAGCTGATCAAAAAGATAGGCAACTTAGTTCTTAGTTTACTTTCTTTCAACACCATCGGCAAGAGGGAGCTTCCCCTCCTAATTTGAAGAGCAGTTTATCTGTGCATAGCTGTCCATTTCAAATCCGCATTCCAGAGGTGCGAATTTAAACGCCAACATACTGTTTCCAAAGTGTCAAAGCATTTAAGGAAAGGAACGGTGCCTTTAAGGAATGTCTTCTCCAATTTCTTGAGATGACAACGGAAAGTTTAAACGTAATCTTTAGAAATCCTCTGAAAGGACAGCTCTTTAATAGGGAAGTTGGCGAAACGGTTTGACACGTTAGCCTAACGAATAAATGACCACTCTCTACCGCCGAAGTTAAATAGGTTTGCATGTAAGGGAAGGTGGCAGAGTTTTTCGATTTCAAAGTTTTCCCTAAAATGGTACTTTCGGGTGATGTCAGGGAATGGGAAGATGAACTTGTTCCTATTCTCCAACCTGATGTGAATTGGCCAGAGGAAGAGCAATTCGACATCATCTCTTAGCTGCGTTCACTAGCCTGGAAGGAGAAAACCAGCTATGCGGAGTACAACAGGACCATCCAAGTTTTAGAAAGAAGAGGAACGTGCTGAATTCAACAATTTAGTTATGGAAATGCAATTGGAGTTGTATAGAGTTCTGGCACCACCGGTGGTTTAGCAACATGCATGGAATCTTTCTATGACAAGGAATAATAACGTCTTTTCTTAAAACAGTTATGGCTGGTCGTTTTCAAGACCGTTACTTTTTGTAATGTAATAGTTTTGGGGTGCATATATATAGGGGCCTCCAAGTTATTTGGAGAGATATAGAAATCTCTAGCTATTTACGGAGAAGAGGGAAGTAGGGGTGTTTTTGGGTTTTCTCTCTTAATATAGTTGGTTGTACAGGGTGTTGGGTCTTTGGGTTCACAATTTTGATATTGGAGAAATAAAGAAAGTGTTTCAGATCTTTGCATTTGCAAATGTTTCTTTATTTAATTGTCAATAGACTTTGGGCTTTGCAATTTTTTTCCAATATTGATTATGTTATCCAACTATATGTAAAGATGTTTCTGGAACTTTGATTACCGAATAATTTTTCTGATGAAAGGAAATTCACTGCTCACTCTCTCTCTTTCCTTATTTCTCATTGTGCGTGTGGAATAAATGGGCTTTGTATTGTTTGTCTGCATTCACTTATTTCTGAGTTTAATCTCTGCATCTACTTTCATGGTTATGGGTAGGTGTTAGTTACCTTTCTTGCTTTCCGGTTAAAAGTATACTCTGAGTTTTCATTTATTGCATATCTTAAGAGGGAGCTGTACCTCGAAAATTCAGAGGAAATTTGTGAATCCAATGGCAACTTCTCCAACTGTTAGTGCTGTTTGTTCTTCTTTTTGGGCAATCTGAGTCATTTTCTTTCATTTATTTTCGAAGGACAAATCTGTCGACTAACACCTTCATTGAAGATGACTATGGAATTTGAATGAACTAAAGAATCCATCAAGCAAGGGAAAAAGTTAGTTAAATTGATCATTTCTAACTATATAGTTGCTTTCCTCTTCTCTGATATTTGTTCCTGATACAATCTCACTAGCAAACACCAATTGTTCAATGCTTGCCTCTTCATTGATATCCATAGGAGCTACTAAAGATGAGGATGAGTCAAACTCAAGAGAAAATTCAGTGTCTTCTATTGATGATCCACTCTCTAGGTTTTGCAAGAAAATGTCTAGCTCCTACAACAAATCTTCCATACATGCTTCTAACTTGTTTGCCTCTAGGGCAGAATCATCTTCAAGCAAAAGATCATGTTTGTCACCCAACTTTGCCCTTTCCTCAACCTCATTCAATGCAGGTTATCCAAAAATTCTTTGAATGCAGAAAATAAATCATACAATGAATCTTCATACATAGATTGTAACCTCGAGCCTAAAAAACAAACTAGCCAAGGTAGAAAGGTTATCAAGGCTCAAAAAGATTTGGTAAAAGGTAAACTAACCCAAGGTCTTCTAGTTTTTGGTCTTCACCTTTACCTGCACATTCACACTCATCAATAGACCCAACGAGAATTTGCAAGAATAGGAATAATGGCCAAACATCAAGGAAAATGAAACATTTCGTTAAGGTAATCAGACTCCGAATTATTCATGATTCACACTTATTGAAGCTGCAGTTATGTCACCCAAACTAACTCTAATTACACACTTGGTACATCTCTAATCCAACAGCACTAAATAGCAGTAGGTATCACCAATTCAAATTTCAAATGTTATGATAACTCATATGTTGTCAATCTGTTAAAGTAAAAGGTGCATAATATATCATGGTATACATCCTAACCAAAAAGAGCTCAAACGTGAGAAATAATCTGTTCATCAAGTGTAATGTATGAAATGAACAGGAAACATAGAGTCTGTAATGAATCTTGCAACATACACATATAAGTATGATAATTACAACAATCAAAAACACATCCCAAGGTTTCAAAACACTCCCAATTGGCTAATGCCTAGATACTCCACATAAAGTAGAAAAGGGGGGACATCAGTCTATGGGGTAGGATTAAACTAGATAAAATTAACCCAAAGCATCCTTCAGTTTTTCCTGTACCAAAACAGAATGGGAGAGCACAAATTGTGAGTATAGATGTATGGTTTCGAGTAAGAAACATGTTCAAAGTTGGGGTTACTTACAGCATTATAGACAACCATATCAGGTTCCAGGCGAGGATCCCAATGTAGAAATTTCACATTCTTCATCAGGTTTGTAGGACCTGTACGTAAACAATCAATGATATTCAAAAGCTCTTTGAGATAACCAGCTTGCCCAAGAGTAGTTGCAATACAATGATATGCTGGCATGTCAGGGTAAGATGAAATATGTTCCTGCAAAAAAACACATCCACACAGCAAGCTTGAACCTTATAAATCAAAAAGCATATAAAGAGTGTTTGTATGCACATAAGTAAGACAAGGAAAGTATATTACACGCATTGCATGAAAGACATTCAATGCTTCTATTGGCCTCCTTGCCTTTCCAACCACAGCAAGCAGTGTTGTATACACATACCTGCAAAAACCACAACTTCTAGTTTTGTAGAGAGAACCTTCACATCATATTTTCTGTCTTTGTAAAAAGAACAGAAATTAAAAGACAAACTTTTTACATCCTATAATATCCATGCAGAGAGAAGTAAAGATCTTTATCTATTTTCCAAATGGGTATGCATCAAACTCTTTAATTTGAAATAGATCAAGCTCCAGTTGAAGGTGTTTGAAGACCCTGGTAGATCTAATAACCACTTTTTTATAGGCATGCAGCATCACTCTGTCCCCAGACTAGCTCACCAATCAGTCAATCATGCATGCGTAGATGAGGCTAAGAATAATACCACTCATATGTATGGTATAAATAGCATCCACACTTACATTTTCAAGATATATAGCATCTGCACTTAATAGTATCTGCATGTTTGAGAGAAATCCTATGTTGCACTGGTTATGATAGCATTAAATAAATTGTTTCTCACTGCTCTAACAATTACATAAATAGATAAAATCTATGAAAGATTTTAATATTCATAAAACCAACAAAATTTATGCCTTTCTTTTAGTCAAAACCACCATCCTAGGACACACTGTCCATACTAGCCATTAATTTGCTGTATGACAATACAAACTTTATGATCCACTTTCCAAAATTGACTATTTATTGGACAGAATGAAAAGGACATTCATATTCTTAGAAGTCATATGGAAGTGGGTATTACCAGATAAAATTTTCCAGGCAAGATGCACCTAATATAACTTCTACCACTAGTGATGTTCATTATAAGTTTTGGTAATGACATATGGAATAACAAATTCCCTATATACTGTACCAGAACCACAAATAATATCATTGAACAGTTTAGGGATTCCTGGCAAGTTCTATTACAAAAATGAGTTGTAGCAACAATAAAGAGCGTAGAAATAGCCTTGGATTGCTCAAAAATTAAAGTTATATGCAAGGTTGTTCATGTGTGAACTATTTAGACTAAGTTGCTAATTCAGGTTTAGTACAGGGGTTCACAGGTTAAGAAATTGTTCCAAGATATTTTAAGTCATACTCCCATCAAAATACTGTGATACATCAATTATTTTGGGTGTTGCGCAAAAAAATATGTTAACAAACAGGAGATAATGTACGTAAAATTACTAAATAAGAAAGATTATAGCAGAGTAATATTGGGGAAAATGGGAATCTGGTGTTTGAAAGGTAAACTGAAGGTCATAAGGAAGAGGAATATCCCATAAAGTATTAGGGAATTTGCAATGTAAAAAACACATGACAGTGGCAAACGTCCATTTAATCTCCAAAATATTAATTAACAAAATGCAAAAAACATATATGATGGTACAGCAAATACCATCAAGTGGAGGGAATAGGAACAATAGAACATCAAATATCAATAGTGGTGAAGGTAGTACTAAGTATACCAATAATGTACTGTTAAAAATGTATTAAATGAGAAAATTTCACTTGACAACACCTTAATAATAAAAATCAGATGCAGAAAATGTAGAGTGTGTGGCCCAAGTGAAACGACACTGATGAGTGGCAACAAAAGTAGCAAATTTGGTAGAAATTGAACAAGAAGAATTAGACAAAAGAGTACTAGTTATTGCAAGAGAAGCCAAAAACCTAGATCTAGATGTGCAGATTGAAAAATAAAGATTGCAAGACAACATTCAGGAAGTAAAGGATACGAATGCTCAGGTAGACCACATTCCATGGGTGTATGAAACTGCACCACCACCAAAGCGAGAAGACCAATAGAAACCAAAGAAAACAGCTGAATACAACGGCTAGTGTCATTCATACATGGGATTATGATAACAGTGTTAATAAAATGATCGTAGAATTCCATTAACACAGCAAAGTAAAAGTATAATTGAATTCAATTACTTGGGTTTTAAACAGAAAAAACACAACAAAAACTCAGGAACTAAAAAACAAAGTAAAATTTAGTTGTGATATTTCATGTCAAATATAGTCATGTAAATAAAAATAGACATTGTACATTATAAACATGCTAATTTTAAAATATTGCATACGAATTCTATAAAATCTATTTTAGTTTCACCTGAATGGATTTATGTTGAAAACAAATGGCAGGCCCTAAAATAGTAGGTCATTCCATCATAAAGCATGACCAAAAATTTTTTGGGGCAGCAACATGTTTTTAACTTAAACACTCATTAGGGTATAAATTAAAAGAAAAACCCTCATTGTAGTTTAGAAGTTACTTTCTAAAAGAAATCTATTAAAAGTAATGATTATGATATTGCTATCAGGATTCAACCGTGTAGTTTCGAGTCAAACTCATTGACCCATGTTTCATGAGTAGTGGTTCAACAAGAACCCATCTCTCATGATATCGAATGGTCCACTTAGCACTCATTGCATCTAGGTGATGCTCACAGAGGTGAAGCACTGGTCCGTCCCGGAGGTCACCCATCCAGTACTGCTCCAGCTCAAGCACGCTTAACCAAGGAGTTTTCCAAGGTTAAGCCCGCTTGAGTTGTTACCCCATTTGCAAAACCTTCAGCAAGTGTTGTGCCTTATGAACCATTCATAATAGAGTCCCTTTAGCTCATCAATTGATAAGTAGGAGGTCTATTAAAAGTAGTTAAAACATCAATGGGGTATAATTTAAAAGTAAAACTCTCATTGTGGTGTAGAAGTTAACTTCTAAAATAAACCTATTCAAAGTAAAAGAAAAATAAATACCCTTAACCTAACCTTAAACCAAAAATGAAATCTGCTTTTGCTCTGTATTTTTCTGTCTATAAGTGTAAAACTGAGCCAAAAAAGGAATTATATAATAAATTTAAAACCACTTCTTGAAAAACTCAAGAAAAGGCATGGTAAGGGTCATGATTACTTGTGATTAATCACAAGTTTTTCAAGTGTAATGCTAAAATAAATAAAACTTCTTATAGATTGCTTACCACCACTAGCCAAACAACAGCCACCTCAAACTACAAAACAACACGTGTGATTGTTGGGAAAGTACGGAGTTCCCAAAAATTGAAATAGGACATAAAGTGTGTTATGAAATGCACTAATAGATGGAGGATCAGGTCACAGGTATGTACATGTTACCTGAAAAAGTTCAAAAGAGACTAGATAAGTGACCATTGATAAGTGCTGATTTTAGATTAAAATTGGAAAATAATGAACAGATTGCTCTGTTGGGTATTCTAACTGATCATGAAATCATGATAATTGGAAAAGTATTAAAAGCAGTTTTTATTATTATAAGAATGGAAAGTGTCCTTAAACACTATGATATTATACTAACACAAATGTGGCTGATGCAGGTGAAGATTATTCATATTCAAAAGGATAAAAAAAAATTAAAGTAAAAATTCGCAAAGCTCAATTAATAATAGACACATTAAGAAAGCAAATAATTGATGAAAAGCACCCAAGTTCAAGTAGAGACTCAGAAAGAATTTGAACCCAACGATGAGGTGTACTAATTTCATATGAATGCTTTAAGGACAGTAGATGCATAGATTGAAGTTTGCTACATTGACAAATGGGTAAATACAAAACGTTAAAATCAATGTGCATGATCAAAACAGAAACACCAGACAGGAATTTAATAAACTAGCGAAAAAGCAAGCCATTTTATTTAATGAAAATAGAAATAGAATAGGATAAGGTTGTATAAAAATAAAAGTTGTGTATAAGAATTTCAATGAATATCGAGCAGGGGATACCATGCAGCCTGCATATGAATTCACACAAGAAGTAAACATACAATATGCAGTCCAACAACTCATGAAATCAATCTCGGCACCAACGAAAAACAAGCAAATGATAAGCAAGAGAGGCAGATTTGGAACCCAAATTTACATTAGCGAAACTAAAATTATTTACAGAGCATCACAAAGTAACTTGGACTTACAAGGATTTAAAATAAGTGCCAAAAGAACTGTGTCCATCATATTTCCTCAAGTACATGGGCTGCAGATTTCAGAGTCTAAAGGCAGTAACAAAGAAAGATATATTCCACATACCATTGACAGGCACAATTTTAGAGGAAGTAGCAAGTAATGAATTGTATTCCATTTTAGATATATTTTGGGTTACAATCAAATTAAGATAACAGAGGAAGAAAACTTGAAAAATGAGAATTGTATTGGAGTTAAGATCATACACATACAATAGGATGCCATCTGGGCTAAATAACGCAACTGCTACATTCCAATGGACAATTTTGTTTATTTTTGGAGAAATGTCCACTAAGGGTTTTAAATTTTAAAACTTTTTTGGTTGATTAGTGTATTCCTGGGCAGCAAGATGATCATTTGCCTGAATCGTCAATGTATGTAGTTGTGTTGGGAGACAAGATTGTCTTTGAATCCCAAGAAAAGACAACTATTGGTTCAGTAAGCTAAATTGTTAGGAATTATGGTATAGTTAGTTAATTACTTAGTTAACCCAAATTACTAAGATATTCCAGCTGGTGAGGAGGAAGAAAAGATTCCACTACAAAACACCAAAGCCCAGTGTTAGTAGGGCATTCTTCCCTATTGTCAAGTTTCAACGTCTTGATTATAGTTTGTTAATGTAATCGCTAAGATATTTTAGCCAATGAGGATGAGAAGGAGATTCTACTACAAAACACCAGAGGCTGGTGTTAATATAAAGCTTTCATTCTCGCCTTTTTAACTCCTATTAAGGGATCAAAACACTGAATGTTGGATGGAAGACCAGACCTTTCGTTTATTCAGTCTCAACATCTTGCTTATAGTTAGTTAATCCAAATTACCAACTTATTCCAATTAATGAGGAGAGGGAGATTTCATTATAAAACATCAAAAGCAGTGTTAGGAAAGGACCTTTTTTCTGACCTTTTTTAACTCCTGTCAGGAGGTCAGCACATCGAATATGGGATGGAGGACAAGACCTTTCATTCATTAAGTCTCAACATCTTGATTACAGTTAACACAAATTAGTAAAATATTCCAGCCAGCAAGGAGGGGGTGGGGGACATGGGGGGAAGATTCTAGTACAAAACACCAAAACAACAGATGCCAATGTTTGTAAAGGGCCTTCAATCTCACCTTTTTAAATTATATTTTAGGGGCCAACACAACAAATGTGGGATGTAAAGCAGAAATGAAAATGTATCCAAACAAAATGTAATGTACTAACCCTTGCGTGAAATAAAAATCTCTTAATTTTACATCAGACAAATAAAGATAACGAGTAAATAGCCATTGTAACAAAAAAATTATTTTCTTTTAATTGAAATCATTTCAACATAATACAATTCATTGCCTTTCATTACAATAAAATAACTTTTCCTTTTCAAGTAAACATCAAAGTAAGAATACATACTAGTACAAAACATAGCTCAATGAGCTTTTGAACAAATAGTAGAAAGAAGGTCCAAGAATTCCACCTTTCAAATCTTGGTACATCAGTAGCCTGCTATGGAGGAGAAACATCACTCGGGCGATTTTCAGCCAACCACGGACTTATAATGCGGTCCCCCGCACATCTATTATTCAATAGATAGCCCTCCCTTTGACAAAGAGATTGGTAGAGTAACTGATACTGTTAACCAACTAAGCATAGTGGTGTGTCCTACATAACTAGATCCTGTGCAAAACGGCATCCCTCGATCTAGAATGTAATATGGAATCACGGTGAACTAACAGTGTAATCATCGCCCAATCTAAGAGGATGTAGGTACATTACACTTCTTTGGCCAAAGTGTTCTAGTTCAGTAAACGACTAAGAGAGTCATCTATCACATACACTACTCAGAGTCGATTTGACTTAGGGCTGTCTTACACTACGCATAGGTTTTGTCCTCCCCTAGATGATCAATCATCCCAGACTAACCTACAACATGCTATCTACTAGAAATGAATCAATCAACAAGTAACTCACACAATCCCTCCTATTCAAGAAATCTTTATCCTAGGAGTAACTCAAGCTTATCTAAGTTAACCTAATAACTTAAGCTGATAGATCTTACTTGACCTCTACCTTCATTTCGGTCCTAGTATATAGTAACTATTACCAACATATTCTCCTTATATGGAGATTATACAATTAATGCAATTCACACAAATATGCATCTTTTTCCTTTATACAATTCACTTCCTAAGTACAACTAGATATGCAATTCATATAACAACTCATACAAGCAGAAATGTAATTTATAAAATGACTTCCTATCTATGCACAAACAGCAAACACAAATACCAGAATATTTTAAGATTCAAGAATAGAATTGATAGTAGAAGAATATCCCATGCTTGGTATTTAGCTTTCCTCCAAATGATGATGTCTCAATCTATCTTCACAACACTTCAACTCAATCAGTCAACTGGTGAATTCCTCACAAGCCACTGCCTTTCCCACTCATAATTGACTCACAAGTTGCTACCTTCTTCACTCAGAAATCTATGCCTTTAAAAATGATTATTCAGTCTGTTAATGGTCACAACTAAATAGAGATATAAAGCTCAGATAATTCGATGATGGTGGACTAGTAATTCCACTATTCCCAACTCTCAGAATGTATATGCTTCTCAGACAATTCAGTATAATGCTCTACAAAAATAAGTTCTCAAGATAATTTCTCCAAAAGGCAAGTAAATTAGTAAGTATGGAATGATGAACTGGGCAGCTATTTATAGAGCCCCAGCCCATCGAATTCCTCTTCTAATGGCATGTAAATTGCCACAACTGCAATTTGAATGTTTCAACTTGAAATGTGGTAGGTTTCTAACTCCATACTCAACTTTCCAAAGGTGAGTCAACCTCTATTACTAACAGCAGATTGAAGAACAATTCAAACTTGTACATGGTCAAATGTGAAGGATCAACACCTACAGGCTTCTCCCAAATATGGCGCCAATCCTGAAATCTGGCGGGTAATTATTCATAGTGAAAAAGTCCATTGTTGTTTGTAATCCACATAGCCTACATTCAAGGCTTAATTGACAACTTTCATGCTGCATTTGTTTTCCCTACGACTTGTTCACAGTCTCGCGTGTGTGTTTCTCAGCATTGTATTTTCATTTTGATTTCTCAAGTTCCAAACTATAGTTTAATGAAATATTTCATCATTCAAAAGTTGGCGTGTATTTCCTAAAGCCAAAAGACAAAGTTTCGATTCATTTAATTCCCACATTTGATAATAGTCAACTGGGTAAATTAGCCCAATCTCCATAGTTAATAATCAATAATTGACTGAGTGATATTTCACTCGAATATCACTCGATTCCCATAGTTAGAGTTTAATATTAACTCAAAGTGGAAAATAATTTAATTTCCAATAATGAGATTTATAATACTAAAATATATATATATATATATGTTAGAGTAGTAAATAATATATATATATATCACTCCGTAAACATATCGTATATCCGATATGTATACATATATACATATATATGTAAATTGTCAGGCAATAATAATATAATATTATTAATATCCACATTTAATAGGTTGTGTGTATATATATACATGTATATACCTCAGTGTACACGTATGTGTAGGTATACCATATCGATACATCTGTATGAGCATATCCATCTACCAATCATACACCTATATCGATATGTATATACATATGGATACGTGTATATACTATATATATGTATATATACCCACGCAACCTATTCACTTACATCCATTCACTTACCATCATAATGATTGTAATACAACAAGACGGACATACAAATAAACATCACTCACAAAAACGTAAAGAAGTAAACAAGACTCCTAATACCAATGTACGAGCTACAGATGACTTATCTAGAACCAACATAACTGACTCAGTTCACTTAGTCTATAGTGACGTGTGTGTATGCTCAAATAGTTCACATTACCAATTAAATGACCAAGCTCCTCTCCCGAGTGATGTTTCCCCTCCGCCTGGAGGAATGGCTCACATACCTACATCCACTAACATAAGCTCACGACAGTCATATGTTCATAACATTAGCAGTATACATAAACATCTCAAGTTAAAATAACATGATTCATAAAATGAGACAATCATTAAATGTGAAAACACTCATTTTGATAGCAAGGTACAACATATTTTATTCGTTCACAAAATTCTCTTTTATAGTCATTTATTGCCTATGCAATGCTAATATTTAGTAACTATACCATCGGGGTGTAACACAAAATAACAACAATCAATTAAATTCTAACCCTAAGGATGGGACAAGTAAGATCAATTTTAGAAAACATTGGCTATATAGAAAACATTTTTAGAGAGAAGAATGCATCTTAATTATTATATAAAATGGTAATTGCCTTTAAAAATTCCTTTCATCTTCATTTTGTTCCAGAAAGCGCCATTGTCATGTCTCCATTAAGTGAATCCAAAAAAGAAGAAATTAGTTACCTGCCTTTACAGTACTGGTAACGTTTACGGTTATGGACCCAGTGAACTACTTCAACTGCTTTCCTCCAGTTGCCCAGATCGCCTAAAACTTGGACAATCTTTACCAAACGACCATCCGTGAACTTCATTCTCGCACTATGCATCAGATTGGAGAGCTGCCATGTAGGCATTTTAACATTTACACTATCCAACCTATTCAACATAACCAATAGTTCAATGGTATTTTCAATATTGGAAGCTAGAACAAGCTAAATGTTAAAAAGGAACTTAAATTTAAAGAGAGCATATGAAAGACTGGATATCTAGAAGAATAAGCCACGACCACTGAAAAAGACTATTAATTGCAGGTTACTAAATTATATTGTAGGACATCCATTCTAAGGATTCATTCCACATACCTCCTCTATATTACCAATTCACCAAAACAAATTATTTTCCTTACAAAAGATCATTTCCAAGACAGCCTTCTAGAATTCAAGATCATTTATTATCAGATGCAAAATTGGTAAAAACAATAAAATATCTTCTGTAAGCAGAGTCTAGCTCTCAGAATATTCCACATGAAAGACAGACTTGAAATCATTTAGATCTTGCAACGATATTGATGAGATTCCTGAAGATTACTTATTAACTTGGCAAAGCATGGAGAAAGGTGCAACATTTTGTTCAGATTATACACCAAAATTGAGAATTATTCCCTTGGACAAAATTTGTGAGAAAATTTCATTTGGAAAAGAAAAGAGTTCTTAAAACAAAAATCATGGATATGAAGGCAAGCAAATGTTTGAGGAATTGAGAGAGAGGACCCCAATGTGATCCAAGAGGATCTACCAACATTGGTTTCAGTGGTAATACTAAGACCATTCTTGTGGCTTGCATTAACTATGGGAGCGCTTCAATGGTCTGCAGCATAGATTGAAAACTCACTGAGTACCTGCCAACTCAAAGAGTACTTGCCATTTTTTGCCACATGAGTTTTCGCAGGTTTAAGTCGTGAGTTGCAAGAGATAAATTTTGGCAGGTTGCAGCACCAAACTTGTGGGCATTCTGTAGGAGAAACTCGTGAACACCAAGTTTTTGACAAGTTTTTCCAAGCTTTTAATTTAAGTATTTATATAAGTTGCCGAGTTTTTATATTTGGGATCTAACAAGTCCAAGTTTGCAAACTATGACACTATCTATGTTTCATCAACATCAACTTTGTAGCAGTTAGCTGTTTCCTTTCTAGCTCTTTTATTCAACTCAGCTGACAAAAATCAGTAGTAATATAGTTAGATTGAGCTGGTTTTGAGAACTCTGAAAGGTTGGCATGATCACAATTCTACACTCCTTATTTATAGAAATTCTCTTTTAATATATTTTCTTTTCATCAAAAAATGATGGGGGAAAAGATTATATTTTATGCTTTGAATCTCAGTTTCATTTTGAATACAATCTATCATAAGCATAAATTGAACTTCTTGTGTTTTGTTAGTAATTATGTAGCCAACTATTTTTTTATTTACTTGTCGGCTTTGGGGAGCTGTGAAGAGATTGTTGTAAGTGGTTGCCAATGGTTGTGGTCTAACTAACAACCGTTTCAGCACTTTAAATAAGATTTGCATAGCAAGGGAAGGCAATCTAATTTCATTGTACAACCACTACTATGTAATAATGCAATCAATGTTCTTCATCTACAAACATTTGGTATGTTCTATTATGTTATATTCATATTGCAATTGGTAGTGTAATAGTTTTGCAATGAATGTTTGGTGTAATTTCCTATACAGAGTCGAGTTAAATTCATAAAGAATCAGTACACTAGAGAGTAATGAAATTAATGTCATTAAGTTCAAATCTATGTTCCCCGGGGACAAAGCATGGGTATTATTTGCCTTGTACTCATACAGAGAATGTTTTGGGAACACGCGGAGGCCCTCAATAACATCCTCCCACCATCCCCAATCAAAAAAAAAATGCATAACATCTTGTTGACATAGGGACTTCATGGGGATGACCACACATCCCCAAGATGAGTGGGGCCATTCCCCACATAAAAACACTAGATTTCTATAAGAAAAGCTCAAAATCAATTAAAAATTATTTTAATTTTTCTTTCATGGCCCCCACACATAACTTAGCCCTAGATGAGTAAAAGAAACCTCCCTCTTTCAATCTAATTCATTTTTACATGCCAAAAAATGTGCAACTAAGTTGGAGGGAAAAAAATCATTTTGAGCAAGGTTTGAAGGTGCAACTAGAGAGGAAAAAGAAAATTGATCAAAAACAAGGGCAGCACTACTGAGTTGGGAGCAGTGAGCAGTGAGATAGCAAAACAAGTAGTAGAGGTAAATGATTCTTTCCTTTGTGTTTTTTTAGTTCTTTTTCCCAAAAGAATTTCAAAATTTTAAAGAAAAAATATATGATATTTTTTTTTTTTTTTTTAATTTTCAATTTGCATTTGCATTATTTTTTCACAAAACAACATGGAGAGCAGCAGTGACAGTAGTGAACATGAAATAGAAAAAAAGAAATGATATAGTTTCAACCTCAGCTAGAGGTTCATTAAGGTGTGGGGCTGTTGTGGGTGAAAGAGAACAGCCACATAATCCATTTGAGTGTCTTTCCACCATCTTGAAAAAACTTATGCAAAGGGCCGTTTCAATTCCAAAAAAATCTTCTCCAATTTGTGACAGCCCTAGACAAAGACAAAAGGAAAAATTTAGGGGAGTAGAGTGTGGTTTAATCACACTTGCAAATCAAATATTAGACAGAGCTACACTAGGGTATATTCTCATCTCTTATGCATTACATGACATCGGGTTAAGTGTGTCTAAATATAAAGAAGAATAAGGTAGAGGTTAATGGATTCCATATGGAGGCGGATGCAAGGTCTAAGGGTGTGTCAATGCCAGTACAATCTACACAATCAGCTATGCCAATGCCATCCCTGGTTGTAGGTAATAATGGTGATGTTTCCACAAGAGGAAAAAGAAAGACTAATGCTAGTGGAAGGTCAGAAACAATTGCAAGTGTGTTTAATATGCAAGCATGGGATGTGGCAAAGTCTTCCTTGACAAAACAATTTATGCCCATGCCATCCCATTACAAGTGACACATTCTTATTTCCAACAAATATTCAAAAATGCCACTTCTATAGGTCCCTCATTCCCCCCCTAGAGAACATAAACAATGCACTACCCTCCTTAACCAAAAATACTCTTAGATGAGTTTGGTGATGGAGGACATGAAGCAGGCAAATTAAAACGGGTTGCTCTATTGTCATGGAAAGGTGGACTGATATTAGACGTTGGCCACTCATCAACATCATAGTCACATGTGCAATTAGCTCTTATTTTCTCAAAGCCATTGATTGTTCAAGGCATAGAAGCATTAAACAAGAAAAATCATGATTAGTCATCGTTAATCATGAATTGGGGCAATTGGCGATTCTTTCCCTACTAAAATCACCAATTCATTTTAAAATTGTTGATCATGATTTTCGACACTTCTACAACATTTAAACACATTTAAATTGCGAAAAAACACAGAAAACTCCCACCAACCTAAGTGCTTGCCAATGTGATTTACCCACACAAATTTTGACCTACCCAAAACACACAACTAGCATTTTACAAGGTTTTTGTGTCACATATTTTCCAGGTAGAAACATGAGGTGTAGGAATGGGAGGCATAAAACCCAATGCATTTGTAGGGACATCCAATACAACAAAAGGTACATACTATTTCAATTTTCTTTTCTTTCCATTGTTATTTTATTTCCTACAAATTTTAATCTATGATTTTTTTCATTTGCAATTTACATTGGATTCTTATAGAGGTTTATTCAGTTGCTTGAATGGTATTCTATGGATTGATTTGATGATGTGAACAATAGGACTGTCATAATACAATGAGCTAAAACTTGTATTTCAATGAAGAAATGTCATTTAGAGAAAAAAGTGCTAGAATGTAGTAGTGAAAATAGAAATGTAATCTCCATTGAATTGATTTTGAGACCCTAGTATGAATCTAGACCTTGTAGAAAGAAATATTATCATGCAGTCCCTTAAAATGCAAAAACCTCATTCCAATATGCCAATACTGAATTGAAACTTTATTTATCATTCTTAAATCCGAAACAAAAAAAGATCCTGTCCATTTAAACCTGCAACAAGAAAACTTAGTTAGAAGTTAACTAGAAACCATTTCTTTGTTCCATGAGATTTTGAGATATGTGTGTATTATTATGATATCTTTAAAGAGTTATTATAATGCTATACAAGTGTCAAAAATTATGGATTATCAAATATGTGTGAAAATATTTGCATAGGTTTCAAAATAGAATAAGTTGTTTGTATCTTGTAACCCACCACAGATAGATATACAGCTATTGACATTTTAGGACAAAGTGAAATATTTAAAAAGAACATCAATAACCTATCACTGTAAATGGAAAAAAAACAAGCATATTGCAACTCTTACTATGTGCATTAATTGAAAATCTTTTTTTTTAATGAAATTGTGTGACCCATCATTTAGTGACATCGTGGTTCTACTCAGCACAAATGGTGAAAATTTGTTCTAGAATTTTCTGCTTTGAAAGATTTTCTTTCATGCACGCTAAATGTGATTGGAAGTTTCTACATATGCAAAGTTTTGTTAACATTCCTCCAATGATGTTTTTATTATTTTTTATCCAAGTGTTATATATGAATGTATTCATGTGTTCATCTCTGAAGAGACATTACATTTTATAACGTTGACAAAAAGTTTCTGTTATGTTGGATTATATTTTCTAGTTTCAGTTGTTGCTTTGAATGTGTCAAATCTTGCAACAAAAATACTCATTTCATTCTTGGTATGATAGGAAAAGGCACATTTTGGTTCACCATATATTGATTATGGCATTCTAGAAAAACTTGATGCTATTGTCAACTAAATATTAATTTCTGGATGTACATATCAACAAAACAAGAATATCATAGCATCCAGAAAGCTTTGAGCTTGCAAAAGAAATGCAAAAAAATCATAGCTTTAACAAGGTTTGAGCACAAGAAAAAAACGTAAAGTTAGCACATCATTTGCCTTAATTATATTTTGCAGATTTGGTATCATGAAAAACAGAATTCAATTTTTTTTGCATATTTGATCATAATGTCACATCAGAGAGACTTTGCATGAACACATTGCACATCAATCTTGGGTACAACCAAGGTCAAAAGCAACTAGAGTTTGAATGATGTCAATGGTGGCATATATCACTTCAAATGGAATTTGACGAAGGAGGTAGGACATGACACCACGTTATCCCCTGTTTTTCGACTTGTTCGAATTTTGAAAATGTCACATTAATTATCTCACAATGATGGTAGTCTGGGTTTCCTATGGTATGTTCATATCATTCATTTTGACCGTGATTGGAGATTGTCGTTTTGAAAAAATATATTGCCAGTTAGTCAAGCCATGCTCTATTCTCACAAATCATCATATCCAAATTGTACTCCCTGAGTCTAATTGATTGATTTTGGTTGGTGATGTCGGTTCAAATGCCAAATGCCGAAATTGAAGGTTTTTTTTTTTAATGGTTCTAGTTGTCAAAATCGGCCTCCTATTTACTTTGAGAAAATTCAAGTGTTACCCTTACTGCCTATCAATTGGGCAAGTAAGGAGTTGAGAGAATTGGGTGAGAGGACACCCCACTTCATCAAGAGATTAGAAGAATGGTTAAGGAAAAAGATACTTGAAGCCACAGTAATGAGGCCAGGGGATAAAGATAGTTCTTCAAGGAAAAAAAGTGACACTCAGGAATGTTCTTCATGTTCAACCATCTCACAGGCTTCTATTTCAATTCCTAGTTCTCAACATAATGTTCAAGGTGGTGGTGATGACGAGGATCTGAATAAGAGAGGTAATCTTGCAAGTTCATCTGAGAGTGATCCAAAGATAAGAAGAAAGAGATCAAAGTTGAAAGAAATGGAATTGGACCAAATTCAAGAAGTTACAGAAGAGAGGGGATACTTAGATTTTCTAAGTGATCCTAGTGAGGAAGAATTAATTTGCTCAATCTCACCTTATGTTCTTCTCTCGTCACCCTCTCATGATCCTATTTCTCATCCTGAAATGCCTATCAACAATGATCCTCCTAATGAGACTCCCTTACCAGTTGCCCCTAATGTTCCAACATCATCAAAGCCACCATTAGTCGATGTTCCAGGTTCTTCTTAGATGCCTTCTTCATCATGGTTGCAACAGAGATTATTCAAGAAAAAGAGAATGGTTCAGCTAATTGCTTTTGAGTTTGATACGGTGGCAAATTTGATTGAGGATACTGCAAAACCAAAAAAGGCAAAAGTCACATCCAAACTGATAATGGATTCTTTGTCTACAAATTTGTGTGTTGAAGTGGCCCAACCTACTTTTGAGAAAAATGTAGATGAAGTGGATGAGAGTGATTTTGATATTACTAAGGTTGATCTTGGTCCTTCAACACATGATGGTGATATCCATAATTTTCAGATCAGCCAAATTAATACAAAGGAGGAAGAAGGAGAAACATTCTAAAGATCAATTGAAACAGTAGGTGCAAGCATTGACATCACGTCTCAAATCCATAGTAGACACTTCTACTCCACCCTTGGATTTTACTCATACTTCAGTGATTCCCATTCATGGAGAATTCATTGAGAAAGAAGTCATGGAAAGTGTGCAGAAATATCAGTCATATGGGAAAGTGAATGAAAATTGGGTAGATCAAATAAAAGCAAATGCCTTAGATTTTATGAGTAAAGCTAAAGAAGTTAATGAGAAGGTTGATGTTATGCAACAAGAGATTACAAAGGAGTTGAAAAACATTGAGGAAGAAGCAGCAGTTTGGGGAGAGATTGTAAAGGATCTTTAAAAAATGGTCAAAATGGATGTTGATGTTGTGGTTTCTCACAAGGTTTTCTCAAGTATAGAAGAAAACCAAATTGATATGTGGCTTCCAAGTATAGATTGGAAACTCATTAATATTAGCCAGATTGTAATGGAACAGGAAAAATTGTTAGACTTCCTGTAAGCAAAGAGAGATAAAAGTTTCAAATGATCTCTTATCAATCATTCCAGATGCATCGACAAGGGATGAGATTCAGAGTATGGATGTTCAATTCATACAGGGCAGCTTTGAGAAGATGATAGATGTAGATTTATTCAACAAACAAAATTTCAATATAGATGTGATGGTTAAGTTGAGTACTATTTTTGTTGAACTTAAGGCTTGGAGTAATCATTTGACCAGCTAAGTATAGAGGATATTTAGAAAGGGCATGCCATTTGGAAGATGAGGATGGTGAATGTAATTGTTCCCAACAATAAAGTCTTGGCATTATCTGTTAAGTCACTTAAAAAATTCAAGGCAACAGTTTCTCTTCAACAAAGGAAAGGTGTAGCTCAAAGGACACCATAGGCACTACGGATAAATGATATTGGAGCAGATTTATGTAACTTTCTCATTGTAATTAAGTCAAAGTCACTGGTTATGTTGTATTGTATCATTTTGTAATGGTGACTTTATCACTTTTGTAATAAGTTAGAAAATAAACTATGTTACTCAAATTTAAGAATTTTCAAACTTTAATAAAGCTTAGTTCTACTCCTCAATTTTTGTGGAGGTAGTTACTAGGGTGGTTTCGAGTTGGTTATGAGGTAGTTATAGGGGAAAGTCTATAAATACAAGGCTCAAAACATTGTAAAGGGCTTTTGCTTCTCACAAGTTTGACAAAAGGGAAATTTCTGGAGTTGTACAATTCTAAAAGCAACGGAAAATAGTTTTGGAGGTGCAGCCATGACATTTTCTTATTGTTGTTATTGACCTTTCATACAATGTATTGATAATAACCTTTGCTATCCCGAAAGTAATTTGTGAAAACAATTGTCAAATCATCATAAATCTTCCAGCTATATTCATTTCTTGGTATCTAGAATTGAATATATTTGGGTTTGAGAATGTTTTCATTATTGGGTTTCTTATGCATAGTCTATGATCCTTGTAATGGAAATGTTTCACTTTAAAGTATTTTTGTGAGACTCTGGTAATATTGATATCTTTGTTATTGAGGATTTCTCTATCACCTTTAATCATTGTAACCCTTTCATAACCTTACGTACTTTCAGGTGAAAAGTACACATCTAAAAATTCCCATCATACGAGGGAGTTGCCCATCTTAAACGTAGAGGAAGGTTGTCATTTCATATGCAACCTCTCCAACTGTTTTGTCTCTTTCCATTGGGCGAGCCAAAGTATCATTTCAAGTGCCAATCCGCTTACCAATACACCGCTAGTTACTTAGCCTACCCTAAACTTCAAATGCACATATGAGGCAATACAAGCTCTTCAAGCAATTCTTGATGGTAAGGTAAAAAAGGCAAAAGCTAGGTAAAAAATGGCTTATAATTCTATAGATGCTAGGAGTAATCCTTTGGATGAGGCAACTAATGCACAAGAGTCTTTCAAGGAGTCTGGGTCAACACCTTCTACAACACATGGCCCAAACACAAGTGGAAGAATCATTAATTCTTTATTTGTCTCATAGTACACCAAGATCCTAAACCACTTTGGAGAGTACAAGATAGAGGGAAAACATCCATGAATAGGCAAAGAAAGTGATTGCATATTTCTAGTACTAATCTTGCCTATCATTCCATGTTGTTACATCTCCATACTGGCAAGGTATGGTGGGTGCTATTGCAGCTAAAAGTCCTAGGTTCAAAGCTCCATTTTATGAGAAATTGAGGGTAGGTATGCTCAATGATGCAATATAGAATGTTAAGGATGTTGTTAATGAACATTGATTAGGGTAGGAAAAGATTGGATGCACCATAATGTCAAATGGGTAGATGGATATAAAGAACAGGACCCTCATCAACTTCCTTGTCTTTTGTGATCTTGGCACGATCTTTTTGAAATTCATGGTTGCATCAAACAAATCTATAGCTAAATTGTTCAAGTTGTTTGACAAGGTGGTCATGGATGTAAGCCCACCAAATGTGGTTTAGTTCATTACAGGCATGGTGTTGTTTGTGTTGCTACTAGATGACTCCTGATAGACAAAAATCCCTTTATGTTTTTTAGCTTGCGCACGGCACACTGCCTTTATGTAACCCTACAAGAAATTGAAAAACTTGAATGGGTTGAGGAGGTACTGCAAAAGACTTGCAAAGTTACCAAATTCATCTACAATCGCACAATGGTGTTGTGTATGATGCACTCCTTCACAAAGGACAAGGAGCTAGTTTGACTAGGCATGACAAGATTTGCTACATGCTTCCTTACATTGTAGGCTCTTTGCCAATAAAAAATGAATTCAAAGCGGATGTTTGTTCCAAATAACTAGATAAAGTCTAGCTTCACAAATAAAATGGATGGCATAACAATGGAAAAATACATTTGTTTTATAAGTTTTAGAGATGCAACTGAACAAGCTATACAATTTTCAAACCTTCTACTAAAATTTTTGAGGCTAGTGGATACGGAGAAATCCCCCATTGGCTATTTGTATGAGGTCATGTATAGGGCCAAGGAGGTGATGAGAGGTAGGATGAAAATAAACAAAGACAAGTATGTGCCATTATGGGACATAATGATGAAACACACTTATACTGAGAGGCGGGGTGAATCAATATAGATTATAACTTTACTCCTTTACTTAATCAAGCATAGCAATATTACTTCAAGCCCTAATTATCCATAGCAATATCATTCATGCAAGATCTAGCAACTGAGAACATGCACAAGTGTAAGATTCCTCACCAATGATGGATAAGTTTTTTACGCAAGTTTGACAATGCATACATTTTGTCGAACTGTTCACAATCCACTAAATTCCATATGTTTTCTTGTCTATATTCCACTATCATAAATTTCAATAATTTTCACAGTTATCATCATCAACATAATTTCTAGATTTCAACATTGATATTTCTAAACCGTCATACATGCATGTATATAAAATATGCAGACCACTGAATATATTTTCTTTTACAACTTGAATATGCAGAATTGTCATACCTTCATATAAACTATACATAAACCAATAAATATATTTTTACCTATATCAGGCATATACAAAATATGTTAATGTTTTGACCTCATTATACTGTACGGCAACAACTATATTAATCGGTATGGTCTTCCCACGTGAACAGCTTCCACAGATATCGACTACACTCCCTCTTTGAATGACGGTTCTTCCTTGGGCACAATTTCACGCTGAGACTTAGAAAAAGTTGGCAAATATCCTAGGGTGGTCAACTTGGTCTTTATCCATCTGCAATTCACATTGACTACCTCCAATACATTGATCATTGCAGCTCCCTATTGGTTTCTGTAAAGTCCCTAGCCTATGATGTAAGATTTTTGCAATTGCCTCGGTCTGATAGTCTCGGTTTAACGATTTGGTATGTTCCAGTGAATGCAGATTTTAATAAACAATCAATTGAACATTAAGCAGCAACAGTTCTAAATACCTCCAAAGTGCTAATGCATTTCAATACAGCAATATAATTCAATAATCAACAATTGGTATTCTACTGTGTAACCACACCGGAAAGACTACCTTCAAACAATGACTTTACTAACAAACACTGTTCATGCACCGCAATGGCAAAAGAGTGATTACAGCAGACTGTAGGGTAGTTTCTGAGTGTGAATTACATCAGGATAAATGGACAGCATTTAATATTCTTGATTGACACTTCTCAAGCATTTCCCTTGTCACCAACTAGTCTCATAACCCACAAGTGAAGCTACCAATTAGGCCATATAAGACATGATACTTGCTGAGCAGAAACAATGTATGACTGTAACAGCAGTTTACAATGCAAATTTCTGGGCTTACAATATCAGACAATTCCTTACAGCAGTCCCAGATTTACTTGACAGCAAGATACTTCTTTTAAGTATATAAAAATGCAACTACAGCCCTGAGATTTTATATAGGACTGCAAAATTAGAACAGCACTGAGAGTGATCGATTACTTCTATACCCAGCTGTTACAGCATAACAAATATTATTTTCTGGGCTTCGCTAGGCAACGACTCATACACAGTTCATGGGACTTAGCACTACGCCAAACTTTCACAAAGAAAATATTGCTTAACCCACCCAGATACAAAATACAAGATAAAGAATGCATCAGACCTGGAAGGAAGTCGTCCACAGCCTAGATATGGTGGAAACGACCTCAGAACAGTCCAGAATGCTAAGACAGTGGCTGAAATGGTTTCACTGCTAGTCGTTTTCCCTGAATAGTGATGCACTCTGCTCTAAACACTCCAAATGCCTGCCCAAAATACCTCCAGCAATAACCACGATCTGGATACAGTGAAAAAGAGACGTTTTCTTCCTCTGCAAACACAACTTTCTCTGTAACTCGCCCAGATTTCAGTATCACGACCCCAAACAAGTTTCTTATTGTAACATAGCACCCCTGTCTCTTTTTTTTTGGAATTGACCTGCTTGCTGGTCTAATGTTTTGTGAAGTGTTTTTTATTGTTTTTTTCAATGCTTCGCAATAGAAATTTAACATAAAGATGCTTACAAATATAATAGGAAAACACCAAATACTGAAATCTTTCCTTAGAGATGGAAGCAAGTAACATTTGCATTCATTTTACTGTTTTTTTATCAGAATATTACATATGCAAATCAGACCTGGAAATGGTTTGGTGACAGCAGCAAGAGAGTCTTGAAAGAATGCTACAACTCCACCAGCAACACTATGCAAGAGGCTTGCTTCTTCAACGCCAAGGGTTCCTTTTCAAGCGCCCAAAGTCCAACGTCCAACCCACAACTTGTGCTGGCCTCAAACAAGAGTTTGTTGCAGCTAGATGGCATCCTCCTGGGAAGGTCGATTTGATCTAGAAATTCACTAACTTCACCAAATATCCCAAGTAAGCACTCTTTGGAATCACCTCAATATTTACCTTTCTTCAAAGTTCAAACCAATACCCATTTTAACCGATCAAGCTATTGAGGAACAATGAGTAAAAAACCAGGTTCAGGCCCTAAAGTCGAATCACCCAGAAACTGTAGTAAATCGCTCCAAAACTTCAAGAAAACACACCAAAATCTGAAAGCCAAGAAAGCACACCAAAAAAACAGTAGAAATACTGAAATATTTTTATCTTTTCTTCTCTAGAAATCAATCTTTGAAGCTCCTTTTGATCTCAACTGTGAACCAGCACCAATATCTAATTAGGGTGGATATTTCACCACCAAAACCAGCCAAACGATGGAGGGTTGTCATCCTCACAACACAGCCCAGGCAAACCAAAGAAAATCCGGTAGCATATCAGTAAGTTGTCAAGTCTGGATAATCAAAATGAGAGCCAAACTCATATTATAAACCATTAGGGTGAATGGACTTCAAATGACTTTTAATTCCACTCTAGAATGTGCGCCCTTCTCCTCATTTTGATATTTTAACATTTAAAAAGTTATATCCCATTTCTCATGGGTGTCCAACTTAAGAGGAGATATAATATTTAATTAACTTTTTAAAATAGCATAAAGTTGTTCACTAGGCGCCTTGGTCCTTTTATTCAATGACCACTTTTCCCATGATATAAGTTATAATTTAACTTTACAATTCATCTTGATGAAATAACTTGAGTGGTCGAAATAACAAAAACTAAATTGCAACCTTAGGCTCTCCAACTGAAAACTAAATAATAATGTTGTTGCGAAACACAGGCCTGGAACCAACTCCCCAAAGGACTTACTAAAAATAGCACTGCTATAAATAGCACGTATATGCCCAAAGCCCCAAAATTGAGTGAAACTGAAGACCAATGAGGAACTGTGACCAACTGAAGATAGCAACATCATGACCGACCACTGCTAAAAATAGAAACCACTCCGGAAACCCCCAAACTGAGCTGCTAAAAATAGCACTTACTATAAATAGCATACTACTAAAAATGGTGACTCCAAATGCATTTTGAGAACAAACCAGGCAGTCATCGCAACTTACTAAAAATAGTAAGTCCGAAAAAGGTTGTCAAATGCAGATGCATGTCATACCACTGCAAAGCTTTCTGAAAACCCAGAAAGAATCCATAAACCAAACTGCAAAACTCCAACATGCAATCCCCTAAATCCACAACCAAAGCCTCCAAACAGCTGGAAACCCTAATTCTATATCTGACTCGCCTACAGGCGTCTGGGAATAGGCTAACTGTCACTGGAAAGCATAGTGCTAAAAATGGAGACATTACACTTATGTTGGCTTTGACTGCAACTAAGGTTTGTCTAATCTGCCACGCCCTCAAGAGAATGTGATAAGCCTGAAATTCGCCTCATTGAAGATATACTGACTCAATTAACATTAAACTTGAAAATCAATAATAATACTTTGTTTCCCATTTTCAAACTTGCAATAGGCTCGACCTTGCAATGGAAAGATCTTCTACATCCAAAATATGTAACTATTCCAACTAGGGGATGGTGTTTCACACCCGAATCTGGACTGTAAGGGTCTTCAAACCCTACTCAGGAACCTCAACCAATTTGCCCGTAAAAAATATGCATTCCAAAAGTATCAAATGATTTCTTTCGTCTTCCTTTTGTTTTTTTTTCTCATTCCAAAAATAAAATGACTTTTGTATATAGTTTACTTTTTGAAATATTTCCTTTAGTCATTTTTATAACATTTCACAAGGTCACTTTATAAAAATGATTTAATTAATTACTTATATCACCTTTAAGGATTTAATTGAAACTTAGGCAATAAATAAGTAATTAAATAAATGATTCCCTCACCATGACGTTTGCCTTTGGGAATTAAAAAGGCAACACGACATCCTAAGTGGCTAACAAGAAGGGGACATTAGAATTTCAATGCCCACTTTGACTTCTTATGGCGCAGAATATCATCATTAATTGCAAGCTTCAAGTTTCATTTTATATGCCCATTCAACCTCCATGTCTCTTCAAGGGCCTTGCAATTACCTTCAAGAATATGTATTGATTCTTGTATCTTTAGTACAGCAGACTTGGAATATTGATCCGCACAATTGCTTAGTAAATGTCGCAACATAGGATAAATAAGTCATGCTAGTTTGGACTTACAGCACTCTTCATACTATGGCCATCGATTCTCCTTGGAATGGTTTAAAATGACAGGACTTCACACAAAAAGATGTGACTAGCTTTAATAATTGCAAATGATTCCAAGGAACTTCATATAAATAATACCTTGTTTTCCTTCTTCAACTGAAACATTTTTCAACTCTTAAATTTGTCTTTGCCAAAAAGATTTCACAAATTTCCAAAACCTTCTAAACTAATTATTTTTGCCCAATGTGAATTCTGCACTAAATAAGCCTGTAGATGGAGTTGGGTTTTGGGAGGTGCTCTAGTGTACCACAAATCATTGAAGTATTCCCATAATTTCTGCAAACCATGAGAATGGTCTAGGTGTTATCACAAGAACCAATGTTGATAGATCCTCTTGGATCATTCACACCTACTTGTGAAGGAACCAATGTTGATAGATCCTCTTGGATCATTTACAGCTACTTGTGAAGCAATAGTCCTAATTGCATTAAACTTAGCAAGTAGGTGTAGAGCCTTGACTTCTAGCTATTGCTTGGTGAGCCATTTGGCTTGTTGTGGGAATTGACCCTTTTTTGGCTACTCTGTATACAGACAAAGAACAATTCTATTCAAACATGGCTTTGGGAATCTGATCTATCTTGGCCGCAACAGGTTGTGTGCTAGTCAAAGGTGAAGTGTGGAAGACTAAATATGCATAGTTGTATAACACAATCTTATTTGAAGTTGGTGTGACATGTCTTGAGCATGAATTCACTTCAAGAATTTGGTATCTCTTATTGCATATTGTTACAACTATGTTGTGAGGATTTGTGTTGTACACACTTGTGACTACATGTATGGCTGTACAAGGAGTACATTACCAACCTCCATTAACACCACTTCACAACTATATTCTCTTGAAAGGAATGAATAGAGTATGAAAATCAGCATTGAAGAGTAATGCATATACCTTGGGCGTTGGAGGTGCTAAACCATCCAAATTTAAGGGCTTCGAATGAGGCATGGTTGGCAAATTTTGTCACTTGACATTTTTGAAGAAATCAAGTTCATGCTATTGCCATCAATCTAGTTGTGTAATGTCCCCATTTTCCAACTTGCCAAAATAATATTAAAGTATTTTAATTATTTTAATTATTTGATGTCGCTTGGCAAAAGTGCTAAGTTACCGATTCGCCATACTTAGCCTCCGGATATGATACGGTACGATTCGGGTACGGGATTCGGATTCGGTACGGTACGGATTCAGCCAGGATTCGATTTTTTGCCTGTGGATACGTATCAGATTCGAGATGGCACTGCGGATTCTTCCAGGATTCGGCGTGACGAATCCGAGCAAAATCCGCGACGTTTTTTCGCGTCAAAAAGCCCAGTCCACAAAAAACGTCTTTTTTTAATCATTTTTTATTATTTGTTTGACCGGATGTTGACTTCTAAACATTAAAATATTCATTGCAACCCTAATTTCGACCTCCAAACACACTAAATAGGTAAAAACAATTTCATTTTAACAATTTGTGAAAGAAAAACGAGTTTTTTTGCCTCCATTGCTGAACTTGCTCTCTTGCTTGCACAAGCTCGAACAGAGTTGAAGGCTGATTGTTGGTTGTTCAAGGTTGATTGCTGTGCTATTCCTAAGCACTTGCAAGTGTTTGCCAAGATTCAAGAAGACTGTAGAGCAAGATTTGTTCAAAAAAGGTAGGTTTCTTTGAAATTTTTTGATTTTTTTTTTACATTTTTTTTAAGTTTCTGTTTAACAAATGAACTATTTTGTTTTGTTTTTATTGTATTACCATTACTTTTGTTGATTGTTCTCATTCTTTTAAGCTTTTTAGTTTCAAATTTCAATACCAAAATTATTTCAATCTATTGTGCCCTGGCCCTTAGGTATTACAATGGCATCTGCTTCTAATTCAGGCCAATCTCGTTTCAAAATAAGTGCAACCTCTCCCCTTTGGAAATATGTAGAAATGGTTCAACAATGTCCAGGTGGTGGAGTATTTGTTTGGATTTGTGGTCATTGCAAAATTCAATACACGAGCTCATACAGTCGAGTGAAAGCCCACTTGTGTAGTATCCCTGATATTGGCATCAAACCTTGTCCGGGACCTCCAGAAGGTGATGGCAAAGGCCTTGCAGATGACATAGTGTTGAAATATATTGCTGAGCAAGAAAAAGCAGATCAAAAAGCTGCTAGTCTTAAAAAAAACCATCCTTTGAAGAAAGGATCTCAATCCATGAAACCCCCTACACCACCTACTTATATTCCACCTACAGAAAGCCATCCATTTATGAACATCCCTCAAGAGCAAACCGTGCCCTCATCAAATAAAAGATCTAAGGGACCATTGGAAGTTTCATTTCAGAATGAGGCAAGAGAGATTGCTGATCAAGACATAGCAAGATGTGTCTATGCCAATGGATTGGCATTCAACGTTGTTCGTTCACCATATTGGCAAAAAATGGTGAAATCTATTAATGAGGCTCCAAAGGGGTATAAGGGCCCAAGTTTTGAGAAGGTGCGTTGCACCTTATTGGAGAAAGAGGTGAAACATGTAGTAGACTCTTTGAAGCCCATAAGGGATTCATGGATTGAAACAGGGGTGACCATCGTTTCTGATGGATGGAAAGATGCAAAAAATCGCCCATTGATCAATGTTATTGCCGTGTCCCCTAAAGGGGCAATGTTTTTGAGAGCAGTGGATTGTGAGGGACAGGTGAAAGATGGTCCATTTATTGCTAACATCCTTTGCCAAGCCATTGAAGAAGTGGGCCATCAAAATGTTGTGCAAGTTATAACCGACAATGCCAAAAATTGTAGGGCTGCTGGGTTATTGATTGAGGAGAAGTATCCACACATTTTTTGGACACCTTGTGCTGTCCACTCCCTCAATCTAATGCTACAAAAAATTGGATCCAAAATTGAGTGGATCAAACAGGTGTATGCTGAGGGCGAAGACATCCAGATGTTTGTCACCAACCACCATATGACACAAGGAATATTTAGACAATTCTCAAAATTGGAATTGTTGAAGGTAAGTTAATTGAAATTCTCAATATTCTTAAATTTTTAGTTTTCTTTTAATTTTAAATTTTGATTTTGTAAATTTAAATTACATTTTAATTTTATTTTGATTTCCAAACAGGTTGCAGAGACCCGTTTTGCCTCCAACACAATTGTGTTGAGACGACTTATAAAGGTTCGTGAGGCACTTTGTGCCATGGTAATCAGCCCTAATTGGGCCATATGGAAGCAATCTAGCAGTGAAAGGGCAAATAGGATCAGGCAAAGGATACTAGATGATTGTTGGTGGGATCGTGTTGAGTACCTGGTCAGTTTCACTGAGCCTATACTGAGCATGATCCGTTACACAGACATGGATAGACCTTGTTTGGGAGAAGTATATGATGGTATCGACTCAATGATTGAGAAGATGAAAACCATCATCAATGCAAAAGAGGAAGATCCTGATGAAAAGTTCTTCAAAGAGCTACAGGAAATCATGGTTGATAGATGGAACAAAATGACCACTCCATTGCATCTTCTTGCTTTTGCATTGAGTCCCAAATATTATAGTCCTGAGCTTCTTTCTGTTACATCAAGAGTTGCTCCATATAGGGATGTTGAAGTGGCTCAAGGTTACAAGGCAGCAATTCGGAGACTCTTCACTGATCGTGACCAACGTGATCGAGTGAGGGCTGAGTTCATGGCTTTTGCATGCTCCGGTAGTGTTGCTCAGAATCTTGATGCTCTTCGAGACAAGTACAGGGTAGATGGTCATAGTTGGTGGTACTTCCATGGCCAAGAATACATGCACATCCAACCAATTGCAATAAAAATCTTATCCCAAGTAAGTTTTATATTTTGTAATTTTAATTTTAATTTATAATTTTATATTAATTAATAATTTTGTTTAGTTAAATTTTGTAACTCTTAAGTCTTAACTATTTAATTTGGTCTTGACTCTTAATAGGTTGCTAGTTCATCTTCTTCAGAGAGGAATTGGAGCACATACTCCTTCATCCACTCAATAAAACGCAATAGGCTGCATTCAAAAAAGGCAGAGGACTTGGTGTATGTGCATTCAAACTTGCGCCTCCTTACACACAAGCAAAGTTCCTACAAAGAAGGAGACACAAGGAGGTGGGATATTGAGCTAGAGCAGCTTGACTTGGATGCTTCCACAAGTCACATAGCTGCACTTGATATTGATGATGAGTATGAGCCTGGAGCAGCTACTGATCGTGAGAGTGGTAGTGTCGGTGCTACTGCTACTGCTAGTGGCAGTGCTTGTGCGAGTGCCACGAATGCTATTTGTGGTTCTACGCAAAATGTAGCATCTAATAATGCTAGTTTGTTTGATGATGATGACCCATATGATTCAGATTGATCAATGATCAATAATGGCTGATTGTAAACGTTTGACATTTTATGTTTGAACTTTAATTTATAATTTTATATCATGACAATCGAGTAATCACTAATATTTTAATATTTGACTTAGTGACTATGAAAGTGGTGATGTATTTTTGCTATGTTATTAGACTATTAATATGGTGGTGTATTCTGAACTTAATTACTACTGCAAATATGTATATATTTCTGATTTTTATATGTTTTTTGTATTGTCGTACCCAAGCCCTACCCAAACCCAAAAAAAAATTTTTGCCGAATCCCGTACCGGATTCGCGTACCCGTATCCGAATCCAAAAACAAATCGGTAACTTAGCAAAAGTGCAACTATTAAGGTGATATTAAATGATTAAATAATACAGGTTTATAAAGTGACATTGAGGGATATTTAAAAGTTAAATTAATAAAGTTACTTTATAATAATGTGTTAAGTGATTTTTGGCAAGAAAACCCTAAAAAGGCAAAAAGGCATCATTAAAGATCTTGAGAGCTCATTCTCTCATCATATTCTGGATTATTATTTTATTTGGGGTTTGTATTTTGGTGGAGCTCTTCGGAGTTTGAAACCCTAGGTGGGAATTCCTATGGGTTCCAATTTCAATGGTTGAAAGATTCCTCCCTAGCTGGCAATTGGCGGACTCATTCGGGATTCGCATATGTGCTTCAACAGCTGGATTGATCATTTAAATAATTTGTGAGTCTTGCCAGGCAAGATAAATTATCAGAGGAAAATTGGGGAAAATTGATTAATATTTTTGCTACAGTTGGAGTTGATATTGTTAACCAAGTTTTGGAGGGTTTGTCCCTTATTACTGGACGCCATTCTTGTTTGCTGAGTTATTCTTCAAGTATCCAATGATGGATGGGTTTGCAAAGCAGGTCATGGAACTTTACAGACCCTAGGCATTGATATTAACAAGTCTGAGAGTAAAAACAGGAAATATCTGGGTGTGAACCTCATTAAGGAGGTCGCAGGTGCAGTTAACAAGTGAAAACCCCTGTGTGCCAGTCGTGTAAACCCTACAGCCAGGCGTTTGAACAGTTCTAGGGCTGGCATGACCATTTCTGAGCCAAGCACAGCAGTCTGAGCATCATATTTTACCTGCAGCAACTTCACGTGGAGATTGAAGGGTGTTCTTAGCCACTGGAAGGGATGTGAAAGCATTTGCAGCCTAGAGGTGTTACACACAACACTAAGAATTCCTTCTTTTAACAGCTGCAACTTATAATTGTCTCTGGCGTGAGTTTTTCTGTGCCTTGAAACCCTAGGCACACCCATACCAGTCATGGCGGGTGTTTCAGACCTTGGACATGTTGCTGATTCATTATTCTGAGCACTTCTTGAGCGAGGTTACTCTCTTTCAGACATAGGTGAGCTTGTTTACAGGTCTAGGTACCATTATATCTGCATTGTATAATGTATTGTCAGTCATTTTATGTATTGCATTGTGAGTCATTGAAAATGCTGTTTCAGTCCTAGTCGTATGAAGATGAAGAGTATGAACTGCTGTGACACAGATTTAAATGCTCAGAATTAGTATAATCTGATCTGCTAATGCTATGATGGAAATGCTCAAACCTGTAGCTTATATATCCATGTATAACTGATGTCAAAGATCTGTAAGTTCATGCTAAGTCTGAATACTGTAATTATTCAAATCTGATATACATTTCTGAGTATCATCTGGGACAAATCTGCTATAAGTAAATGCAAAGTCTGTTTGGTGTAAGTCTGAAATTATCTCTGAATAGCAGCAAATATACTCAGTCAATTAAAAAGGGAATGATGTAGTGAAATAGTTTGTCTGAGTTGATGTCATCTCTTGACTACTGTTGTCATTCATACATTATGGAACATCAATCAAGCTAAGGAAAATCACAAAAAATTTATCACTCCAGGAAAGGCACATTACAAGTTGCTACCTTTTTACTCACATCCATGAATGGAACAGTTGCTCTATTTTAGCTTTTGGTGCAATTGCTTGTGCAGTGTTGACTAGGACATTGGGATCTGTGTCAATGATTCCAATAAAGAACTTGACATCATCCTCTATTATGGCCTGTGTAAGCAAACTCTTCTAAGCATGACACTCAATGTTTAATGATTGCAACTCTTATATTTGTTGCACATTTTACTTGTCTTGGATGATTTGCTCCTATACATAGTGTCGGTTCACGTTTTATCATTCACCGAACATTTGGAATAAAATGTCAAGGACACTCTACCCTCTCTTGAACAAAATCACTACGTGTGCCAACATTGCAAGAAAGACCACACGGCGACTCCAAGGTTTATATGTGCGAACGGGCGACTTTATGTTGGATAGCTGCCTTGGTTATGTATGCTGAAATACAAGGGGGACTTACGCTAACAAATCATTCACAAGCTAGGACTTAGACTAATTTGACCGTAAATGCTCTTTTTCTCTTTTGTTGGATTTTCAGTTTTGGAATTTCAAAAAAAATGCAAAAAGATAAGGGTTTAGAAGTTTTATGCTACTCCTAAGAATTCAAGAGACGGTAAAGATTAGGTGAAACCAACAACAACACTTTGCTTTGCCACACAAATGACAACTACACAAAGTGAGTGCAATCTTCTAGGGTTGTGCTTAGGATTTTCATACAATGAATAATACCATCAATGGAACAATATTTTATTCAAAGTAGAAGTTAAAGCATCCACAATATAGGCTCAGGCTAACTTTACGCATTGAACAAAAATCATTCATTCAAAGAAAGTATGAGCAAGAGTTTCACCAATCTATACTATCAAATCTTTCATTCATCTAACAAGCATGCAAATCAAATTCTATTCTAAATCTATTCTATGTTGAAAGAGATATGGAACCATGCAACCATTTGATAACAAGAAGGATTCATAGCAATCTTGCAATATGAACTTTTATTATCCAAATAGCTCTAAGCAACAATTTCATAAAACTCTCTCCATAGTATGAAATGAGAGAATAGGAATTTATATAGAGTTTTGAGAAACAAATGAAAGGCCGAGATCAATCTAAGATCAACGGTTGAGACGAAGACACAACAACCCTAATTAGGGTTTCCCGAAATAACATTAATAGCGAGTGCATGGAGGACAAGTGGCACGAGGAGCTATCTTCTAGGAGGTGCATCCCTATCCTCTTGAGTGGCAATATATTCAATGAATCTGGACACCATCGGGCTGACCGCCTCCATCATGACATGTGGCAGCATATTCACCTTGAATTCCAATCCGTCCAAGTCTTTTGCACACACAGCAAAAGCAGTCTCCCATTCCAATTCCTGTCTTTGGAAGGCATCTTGGATGGACAAGAAATTTGATGCCTTAGTCAAATTTTGCTTCAAGACTAGTCAAGAGATGGCAGAGAAAATCTCCTAAGTTCTGAGCTTTAGACTTTCCAGCTACATATCGTTTTCTCGGATGGTATCCTTCTCAAGTACATCCACAGCTATAAGGAAAATTTTATTTTGCATCTCTCTTATCTATTCCTCAGCTCTGATACCATCGGCCTTCACTTTTTCTAAGACTTCACTTTGTGCAACCAATGCCCAGTACCAAGTGTTAAAATCATATGCAGCCCCTACTACGATTATTTTTCCATCAATCAGTTCCTTCTTTGGAACTGCTTTCAACACTCTAAGGCACAGGATAATTTTGTCCTGAACATCCTGAAGGTTATCCCATGCTTCCACCATGATTGCAATTCTGGAAGCAAAGACAAAGTCTGTCCATAGGCCAATGTTAATCTTTCCACAAATGTGGTTGCTTCTTCACTTTTGCTCGCCATCCACTCCTTGGTTTCTCTGGTTGTTACCATTTCTTCTTCAAAATCTTTGATTGCTTCCTGCGAAGAATTCAAAAGCGGAGGAGCCACTGAATCGCCTTGGTTAAGAGGTTTGGTCAAGTGCTGAATATATTCCTTCAAGCGCTCAATTTCCATTTTGTATTCTCTTTTCTTTCCTACCTCTTTTTCCAATCTTGCCTTCATGGAAGCGACTGAATTGTCTAAGTCTTCAACCTCTTGACCCTTTGTAGTTGGTCCCAAGTCGATAGTAGTGATTGCATACTCCTGAGGAGTAATATCTTCCTTTGCCTTGTACACTGTTGGTACAACAATTTGCACTGAACGGCAGCCGGCTTCATCTCTCTGGATTGTGGAAAACTTCTTGGATGGCTTCTTTACAGTAACCATCTCTAATTTGGCCAAGAAATCGATCATATCATCTTCTTCTTGAATTTCCACTGGTGGCTTTCATTTTCAACCTTTCTTTCAACCAATCAGGAATCGTAGGTTGCTTAATGCCTTCTTCCTGATTACTTTCTTCACATGGAATATCTTGAACTCCTCTAAGAGCGGAAATCATTCCCTCTTGAAATTCTTCATCCAAAATATCCATCTCATTTTCTGGTTCAAATATCTTCATGCCTGTAGAAGATGGGGGTTCATCATCGTCCTGCTAGATTGATTCAATATTCTCCTCATAGATTGGAGAAGGAATCCTTATTTCAGCCAATGACTCATCCTCAATAGTTAATACCTCGTTCACACTCCTGGGCATGGCAGAATGGGATGGTTCTGATCTCTCCTTCTGAACAGGTTCCTCGTTTACAATTTTCTTCCCCTTCAACCTTGTGGAGTCATCAACTGTGTCATTCATTTTCCTGGAATTAGTGCTTTCAATTAGTTCAGCACTTTGGGACACTCCTGCATTTGTGGAATATGATTCCATTTCGCCCATCGAGTCATAAGTGAGGGTCAAATTTCTTCGCCTTAACCCCTCGACTTGCTGATCAACCCACCACTGTGAATAATTAACAACTGGCCTCATCAAGGTGGCTAGATCTACAAGCTCTGGTTCTGACCATTTCACAGGAGGAAGAGGCCAATTCTCATCATAACACGGCTGAAAATATTCTCCATCATCCTCCAACTGATCAAGCACACGGAAAAGCTCAGTTGTTCTAATCAAGCTTACTGGCAATCTAGACCATAGTCTTTTCCTGATATCAAGCTCATCCGCAGCATTTGCCCAAAAATCCTCCAAGTCTACCTTATGTTTGTACTTCTTCCCATTCACTGTCCCAATATGGTTATGAGGTTCGAAATCAGCCCGGGACCAGTAAGATGTGAATGGATACCATTGCATTTCCAACCTGGCATTCTCGGCTGCCTGTGCCGTTGGGCAAGATTCCAACATATTTCCAATGAAAAATGGAAAGGAAATGGCCGCCTTCTGCTTTAGTCTCTGGAAGCCCTGATATGTTTCCAATTGTCTAAGGACTTCGAGCAAGACCATTATGTTGGTAGGGTAAATCGGAAGTCAGTAAGGACATCCGGTAAATCCTTGAACTCTTATATATGTGAATCTTGGAAACTGGATAAACCAAGAACCATACTTGCTTATCAAGCTCCTAGCCTCCTGAGTGAGCCTCTGATGAGTTCCTCCTTGCAATATCCTAGTGATGTACATCAAGAAGGCATCATTTACCCTTCTAAAGTGGGTCTTCTCGCTAAGTTGCAGCTGTGGATAACAGTCATAGGACTTGAACTCATTTTCACCATTACCTACCATGCCTCTGCAAATCAATCCTATGTATCTGTAATTTCTAGCCAACAAGTAGATAATGTAGGAGCTCATGTAAAAGGACTTCGTCCTTTCCAAATTTTTTAGCTGTTCATTGAGATTATTGCTAATTATCCGAGACCAATTGAACATTTTAACACCTGAGGTGATCTCATCAATAAAATAGTACATCCAGGTTTCAAATGGCGCACTTTGAGGGCTGCCCATTACTCTGTTTAACAGCAAAATAATGTCACCATAATCCTCTTTGAAGTCAGTACGAAGCAACTTCTTTGGCACTTTCTTGAGGGAAGGCCTTGGCTTTTCTAACCACAACTTATTTACATTTGTTGCACAGAGCTCAAGCTGGTCCTCATAAAGTCTTTTGGCATCCTCTTTGGTTTTATAGGAAGTTCGGTTGTAATTTGGTATCCCAAATGCTTCCTGAATGGTTAACTCTCCAAGGTGAGCCAATACTCTCCCATCTAGCGCAATAATTTGTCTTTCTTGTGCATTGTAATGTATGGCACACTCGACCATCAACTCAGCACACTCCATAGCCGGTGGAAATCCAACCACTTGAACAATGCCATTTCTCATCATCTGGCGAGCAATAGGTGTTGGCAGGAATCCATCTTGCCCATACATTCTCCTTTTGAAATCCTTAAAATCCATGTGCCTGAAGTTGGTGTCTGTGACATTTTTCCACTTGGAATTGATCTTTGATTCTAACTGCAATCCTTTATTGGCGAACTTCATCAGAGCTTTTCTTGAAGGTTCTCCTTTGGTGGTCATCAACCTTCGAATCTATATTTTTGACTGTAAATATGCCTTTAATTCTGAAAATTTTGTCTTTAACTTAAAAAAAGCACGTTATTCTCTGGAAATTATGTCCTTCAACTCAGAAAATTCACTTTACTCTCTGTCTTCTACTTCGAAAATTTTCTTTATCTTCAAAAGTCCTCCAAAAGAAATTTATCTTTTGCAACCTTGAGAGAGTCAAAACCTTTTCACAATCGAACTTTGGAGAGAATGAATTGAAAGTGACAAGTGAAACTTAATATAAAGTCGAAGAGTTCAATGATTTAGAAACCTTATGTTTTTCTTCTAGATTCGCCGAACCTGGACTATTTTATTTTCTCCAAAATGGCAACTTAATCTTCATTGAAAATTCTTAAGAGAAAGTTTCTAATTTTTTACCATGGCACCACCCTTAACCAAAATATCCTTTCCTTGAACAAGTTGGCATGGAATCTTCTAAATTCCTCTTGAGTTTGAAAAAATTTCTAAGTGTTGGATATCTTGAAAATTTCTTCTAAGTGTTGGAAAAATATAAAAATATTCTAAGTGTTGAGTTTTATTTTTCCAATCTTTTCGAACTTGATCATAATCATGGCAAACTTTCACTTTATCCATGGCGAACTTGATCGCCTGTGTGACTTTTCTCTCTAGTTGGGCGGACTCCATGGTTTAGTCATTTTGCTAAGGCGAACTTGGAGTGCTCTAGGACAAGGGCGGACTTCATGATGTGTTGGCCACTTTCTTTGTTCTAGGTGGACTTGAAGTGCTCTTGGACAAGGGCAAACTTCATCATGTGTTGGACATTGCAAGGCGAAGTTCACGATTGCTTGGACAGTGCTAGGGCAGACTTTGCACATCCTTGGACATTGCTCTTCCTTGGGCGGACTTTGCCAACCCATTGCCATTTCTCTACCTTGGGCGGACTTTGCCACATCTTTGCCATCCTCTTCTTGGGCGGACTTGGAGCTCACCTTGCCACTTCTCACCCTAGGCGGACTTCATGCTTACCTTGCCATGCTTGGGCAGAGTTCAAGGTTGGCTGGTGTTGATGCGTGTTTTGTGACACACCAAACATCAGAATAAAATGCCCAAAGACACCCTATCCTCTCTTGAAAAACCACCGCGTATGCTAAGATTGCGAGATCATCATATGGTGATTCCAAGGTTCCCTATGTCAAGTATTGACGTGTGGATAAGCTCAATGGTCGTTGTGATATGCTGGCAACACAAAGGGACTTATGCTAGGTTTGTTCAATTCACAATGAAGGTTTAGGCAATGAAGCTCTATTGTTTGGGTCCTAGATCAAACAAACTGAAAAAAGGAGATAAGGGTTTAGAATTTCTAATCTACTTCCTAAGAATTCAAGAGACGGTATTGACTTGGTGAAACCGATAACCACGCTTTGCTTTGCCACGCTCAACGACAACTACACAAAGTGGGTGCAATCTTCAAGGGAGTGTGCTTATGATTTTCACATCATGAATAACTACCATCAAATTGTACAATATTTATCCAAACAGAAGTTAAGCATCCACAGAGTAAGCTCAAGCTAACTTTACGCATTGAACGAAAATTATTCATTCAAAGAAAGTATGAGCGGAAGATTCACCATAAATCAATGCTTATTAGATCTTGCATTCATCTAACATACATGAAATAAAATCTAAACTATGATGAGGGATAAGAACCATGCCAGCTCCAAAATAAGAGAAGCAATCACCATCAGAACAATGCATGCATTACTTATTACTTTGGCAGTTGTACACAACAATTACTTATCTCAACATGTTTTGCAACATGCTCCCATGCTTTACAAATGAGGGGTGAGCTCAATTTATAGGCTCCCCAATTACAATTCAATGGCCAAGATTGATTTAGGATCAACGGTCGAGATTACAGAATAAAACCCTAATTAGGGTTTGTTGCAACTAACTACTCCTCAACCAATGAGAAAATTACATTCGAGTACACTTGTCCTTTTTACTAAATATGAACCAACAAATAAAATAGAAAGTTGTTGAATCTGCACATGCTGACTTGGAACAACTCGATTGGTCGAGGCGCCACTTCAGTAGGTTGGTGTCCTCCTTGGTTACTTTGTTCGTTTTTCCATGCTCTTGCCTTAGAATATTTTCCTTGCCGATGACCTGTCTCTTGTGCTTGTTTCCTCCGAGCTAGATTCCTTTTGGGACTTTGATTTCTTCTTCTTACCTGTATTGGAAGTCTCACCTTGGTGCAGATGTCTGGACTTGAAGTTATTTTCTTTCCTGATTGCTTCAATAGGTCTGGGATTGTAGATGAAATCCCCCCAAGATGTTCGGATATTCTTTCAAGTGCCTTGAATTTGGAGAAGAATGCCTCTGTGCTTTCACCACAATGGAGGAAATTGGAATTTTCTCTATGAAGTATTTCCCATACTTAGCCAAATTTTGGCTATTCAAGTTCATTTTGTAACGCAAACCATTCAACATTTAGCCAAGGTTTCGGATGAACTTTGCCTATGGATTTGTCTTCAATTCTGAATCTAACTTGTGTTATGTAGGGAAAACTCCATCCTTGGACAAGGATTTTATTCACTTCCTCTTTACTTTTCCTCTTGTTTTCCTTCCAACACTTAGTCAATTTTCTGAATTTTTTCTCCTTAGTCAATTTTCTGAATTTTTTCTCCTTGGGCGTACTTTACTTTGGTCTCACCATCCACTCTTTATGCCAAGGTCGGACTTTATGAGGCTTTGGACATTCCTTGCTGAGGGAGGTCGAACTTCACTTGTGCCTTTCCAAAAAAAAATTTGAAATTTTTACTTAGCCAAACTTTTTGTTTTTCCTTGGCTGGGTGGACTTTATCCTTGTCTTGACATCTTCATTTTCTTCCTAAGTCAGACTTTGCATGTGCTTTGCCATTTCCTTGGCAGACTTCATATGAGCTTGGACGTTTTTCTTCAATTAAAGTCAGACTTCATGATGCTCAAGACATTTTCTTCTCTAGGCCCAAGTCGGACTTTATTTTGCCTTGGACGTGCCTTATAAAGGTTTGGACATGCTATGCTTGGGAAAAGTCGGACTTTCTCATGCTTGTGTCGTCCATCCATTGAGCAAGGTCGGACTTTGTCTTGTCTTTGCCATTTTTTCTAAGTGCCAAGGTAGGACTTTCCTCTTGTCTAGACATTCTCACCATTCCTTATGGTGGACTTTGGAGACTTCTTTCCATGTTGCAAGGGCGGACTTTGGAGTCTTCTTTCCATACTGCAATGGCGGACTTCAAGAAGTTCTTGCCATTCTCATTTTGGCATGGCGGACTTGGAACTTCTTTTCCATATGTACTTTCCTTTTACACTTAGCCAAAATTCAAATTTCATTTTTCGAGGCATCAAATACTTAGTCAATTTCATGAAATTTTTCTCCCCAAGGTAACATTACATAGGCAAGGCACTTATACTTAGCCAATTTTTTCAAGTTTTCCCACTCAAAGGTGTTCATACTTAGAAAAAAAAATTAATTTTCTGCCTTCTTCCAAGCTGGGCAGACTTCACCAACTACTTGCCATGGTAGGGCAGACTTCACCAATTTCTTTCCATTGTCTCATCAAGGCTAAGGGCAGACTTGCCAGTCTTTTTGCCATTTCCTTTTCCATGACATGGCGGACTTGCCATGTCCTCATGCCATGTCTTTGTTGAGTGGGGCGGACTTTCCACAGTGTCAAGCAATAACACTTTCCACATGGGCAGACTTGGCAAGGTGCCAAGCCATCACATATTCCAGCTTGGGCGGACTTGGCAAGGTGCCAAGCCATCTTCTCCAAGGGCGGACTTCCTATGTGCTCATGCCATGTCAAACTCCTCTTGGGCGAACTTGTCCATTGCCCATGCCATGTCTTGTGCCATGTTTCATCCTTGGTGGGCGGACTTGTCACAAGTTCATGCCGTTATCAACACTTAGGCAGTTTTTTGGCCTTCATCTGGTTTTTTCGAAATCTCTCACTTATTTCCATTTTGGGGTCTTCTAAAGTTGATGTTGCTAAAACCATGACCCGGGCACTTTCCAAAGATGGAAACCCTGCCAAAAATAGAAACTTTCCAAAAATAAATCCCTAAAAAATAGCAAGTCCAAAATGAGCTAAAAGTGCCAAAAATAAAGTCCCTAAAAAATAGGGGGCCAGAGTGAAAATCCCCAAAAAGTAGGAGGTTTCAGAATTGACTCAAACGACAGGCAATCCTTGTCCTTCAGGCCTTCTAAGTATTCTGATGATGTTTGTGCACTGATTCGGGCTCAAGTTCTTCACTTGGCTCGGGTGACCCTTTAAAAACTCTAACTCCTAATTGTAAAAGAAGCATGGTGATTAGCAGTTGCGACGCCAAGGCAAAAACCCAAAAAGTAAAAAAAACAAGAGGTTCCCCATTTGCAATGGGGCGATGTTGTGAAAGGTCACAATAGCTGGAAGATGTGCATACTTCTTCTAAGCGGACTTCACCTTTGGTTGGACATCTTCACAACGGACTTTGTAGTTCTCTTAACATCCATTCTTTCATGTCTAGGTGGACTTGATGATTTTTGTGCCATTTTGACCAAGGCAGACTTTAGGCTTTGCTTGCCATGTGTGACACTTAGATAAATTTCTTGCTCAACACATCACATTTATCTAGAACATCTGGAACAAAACCTCACCTGGAGATTTTCCCTTGCTTTTTATACTTGGAGACACAAATTTTTGATTTTGAAGATAGGAATGCTATTACCATGACCTGAGAAACCCAATCCTAGGTCAACTTTCAAAAAAGCTAAAAAAAGCAAAAAGCAGGCCAAAAAAGTTGCTTCCTGGATTGGTCCCAAAGTGCCAAAAATAAAAAATAAAAAGGCAAAAAGCAAAAAAGCAGAATCCCACAAAAATAGGAGGTGTCAAAATTGACCCTAAGCAATGGCATTTTTC
Organism: Sequoia sempervirens; assembly: GCA_007258455.2. Taxonomy (NCBI): domain Eukaryota; kingdom Viridiplantae; phylum Streptophyta; class Pinopsida; order Cupressales; family Cupressaceae; genus Sequoia; species Sequoia sempervirens. Next base: position 30,437 of record VDFB02393201.1, on the reverse strand, counting down.
GTCCTCCGGGCCTTCTGAGCACTTTAACGATGTCCAAACATTGTTCTGAGCCTGAATTCCCTATTTGGCTCGGATGATTTCTCAAAACCCTAACTCCAAACTCTCAAAGAAATGGACTTATGAAATTGCAACGCTAAGACAAAACCCTAAAAAGCAAACTACTAGGGGTCCCCATTTGCAATGGGGCAATGTGAGAAATAGGTCACAACACATAGGCAGTATCTTCTTTGGCACATTGGTTGTTTCCTGCTTTTCCATCTATTTGAGTTCCTCAATCTTTAGGCTTCTCCAATCATTTGGACTGAATGGATGGTCATAGAATGTTGTGGTATTTTAGGACCTAATGTTGCTTTGAGTCAAATGAACCTAGTCTCACTTACAACTCATGGAAGGTGTAGACTTGGACTGATTGGTCATATCCTTACCACAATTGTGATCATTGCATCTAGCAATCAACATAGACATCTTCAAGATAGTATTCATCATTGAAATTTTTAGGGTTGTTTTAGATTTGCCTTATGTTTGGTCCTCCTCCCAAAGTGCATGGGCTTGTCACCACTTCTTGACAAGTGAAGAGATTTTCAAAAGTGCAACCTTAATTTTCTCTTCATTAGAGAAGTCATTCGAAAAAGTATGATTCCGATGGATCTAACTATTATCTACAACGATTGCATTAATCTTGCCCTCAAACATAGGAACATCTAAGTTTACTTGAAACCTAGGGGAGAGTCAATTGTCAAAAACTCTACTTGGTGATGAGGTTAATGGAACCACCCATTCAAGGACTTTTGCAAACTAGTTGAATATAAATTTCCACTAGTTCATGAGTGCAGCTTTAACTTCGCTCTCGATCATCATGTGTACTCCTCTTGCATTGGTTTGGCAATCTTGAAACAAGTGGGCAAGTAGCTTGATGGTTTTCAAGGCATGGTGTTGAGGCTTAAATAATTTGATCATGTTCAATGGGTCATGCAAGATGAAGACAGACTGTACTAATACCAATGATCTAGGGCTTAAATTGAATCATGGTGGACAACTCTCTAGGTGTAATGTAACTTGTTGGGATCATAGTTGGCACACTCGCCGAGATTTTTCAATGGTAAGTTACTCACAAGAAACTCAACGAAGTCCATAAAAAAACTCGCAAGACACTGAGTGGATGCGGGACGCAACTTGGACACGTCAAAAACAATCAAAAAACACTCTTTTTTGGCTTATAAAGCACCAATGCCCTCACTATTCCACACACAACAGTTGAAGAGAAAAATTGAGCTACTTGGAAGGATTTTTAGGCAAATTTCAAGATTTTCAAGGGCAAGTTAGTAAAATTTTGTTTTTTTTCAACCACTTAAATTCATTTTAACAGATAAAATCAAGTATGTAGGCTATGAAAAACTCATATTTTTCTAAACCCTAGTAGTTTTTTGAAATTTACTTTCAAAAAATTGGATTTCATACCATTTTTTTTGGGTTTATGCTAGTTTTTTTAAGAATTCATTGTTTTTTCTATACGCAAATTATTTGTCTGATTTTAACCTAATTTTGGGAATAAAATGATTAGATTGTATTGAATTTATGTTGATTTATTATAAATTTTAGGTTAAATTTAAGCTGATTTTTTTGTATTTAAAATGAAAATGTTGTATTTTCACTTTGTACTTGTAGGTTAACCTAGATACAATGGCAAATGTGTTGGCGTAAAATCTAACACCTCCTGGAGTGCAGGTTTGTACGACAGCTATGTACACTACGCAATGAGTGCTCTTCAAATTAGGAGGGGAAGCTCCCTCATTGTGCTGGAATGCATGAAAAGAAAAGTAATCTAAGTCCTATCTTTTTGTTCTCAGCTGGAAGAGGCACAAGGTTAAGAAAACCAAGAACGTTGCAGCTAAGGATTTTCTGGTTTCGCAGATCATTAACTACAACTAAGCTAACTACTTTAAATCTATCCAGTTTCCTCAAGAAAACAGAGCATGAGGAAATGGAGCAGGGATGACTATTGACGATAAACGAGTTTAGACTCTCTACTTGAAGGCAAGGTGGCACAACTATCATCTCAATCTAAACCAACTTATTGGGCACAACAGATTTAAGAATTTACTAAGACGATCTTACGAAACCCTAGGTGGTATAACACTTGATCGAATCAGCAAAGCCTTCACAAAACACCTTTATCTTTATAATCTCACGAAACCCTAGGTGGTATAACCTTCAATTATATTGATAAAGATTCACAAAACAGATTTATCGCTGCAACTTCTCGAAACCCTAGGTGGTATAACGATCGATCACAATGGTAAATTAACACAAAACAGCCTTATCACCTTAATCTTTTGGAACCCTAGGTGGTATAACAATTGATTTCAATGATAAAGATGTTCAAACAGATATATCTAATCTATGGAAAGAATTCAGCATCACAATCTTTCGAAACCCTATGTGGTATAACAATCAATTGCAATAGTGAAGACACATGAACAAATACGAAAAAGAGCAATATTGAGGGCAAGGTGGGCACAGCATATATTTCTCTCTCAAGCAAAAGTTAATTACAAATGAGCAAAAGCTCTTATTTATATACATCAAGGTGTAGGTAACCCTAAAATCACCTTGAGTTCACTATGCTTCTGCAATGCATGCAAGCAATGCGCCAAACCCTAATTAAGTAAACTATACAGTCAACTGGGAAACTACCCTCAGTTTAACCGAACATCTAATCTAAAAATGGACAATTGTGCGAGCATGCACGTCCTTATTGAAAGCAAGTTAACTGGAAGACTAACATCAGTTAACGAAAAACCCTAAATAAAACTCCAAGTAAACAAGGTGAATCTCAGAATAGATATGCATGAGGTGAGACAGCCAGTTAACTTGAAAGGGTAACACCAAGTTAACTCCTGTGTGTAATGTCTATCCTGAGAGGTGGAAACTGAAGTCTACTGGTCGTGATCTCGAGCAACCAATCCCTCAACGAGGCTGTCAACTGCATCAACCTCTAAATGTTAGCAACTTGAGCAATCTTGGCAATCTTTGCACACTCAAACTAGCATTTCACTGACAGGTAACTTTGGCGGCTCCGTAATTGAAGTGATGAACATTATCTCTTCTTCTGCAGCTTGATACAAAACGGTCTCAGCTTTTCTGACGAAATCATGAATTAAGACCGATTTGGTCTTGAATTCAGCCTGTGTGTACTGTACTCTGAAAAACTCGCCTATTGACTGTGAACACGGCTATATTCTGACAACTTTTATGGAAAACTAAAAATAGCCTGCTGAGGCTAAAAATAGCCTATCAAAGGGCAATTTTCACGGAAAAATCTGAGATATGGGTTTTGTCCAGAAAAAGATTCTAAGACAACCCAGAATGTCAGATTTGCGAAAATTTGACTTCTACTCGACCATGCAAGGAATTTTCAGTTGAGAAAATTAGAGTTTCGAGAACTGATGCTCTGGAGTAAATTTTCCTGAAAAATTCTGGCACATGGGTTTTCTCGAGGAAGCTATTCTGAATCAACCCAGATGATTTGTTTTGCCAAAAGTCGCCAATTCTTCAAACATGCGAAAGAATTTAAGACGAGAAATAGAAGAATTTAAGACAAAAGAAAGAAGTTTTTAGTGCTCTGCTTCTGCTAAAATCGCCATCTTGTCTGAAGTCTGCTGATAATTCTGACTTGTACCTGCAAAGAAAGTGTTTGATGTCTTCGCCAATGATTGTTGATGAAGAATTTGCCTTTGGTTTGCTAAAATTCGCCTTTGCTTGAGAAATACGAATTTCTCTTGAAAATACGCCTTGTGAATGAAGAAAAATGAATTTTGCTCAAAAATACGCCTTTGCTTTGAAGAAAAACGAATTTTGCTTGAAAAATATGAATTTCTCTTAAGAAAAACGAATTTCTCTTTAGCTTTGTGAATAATAAATGAAGATGGCGCCATGCTTAAAGAAGATGAAATTCGCATCAATCTGACAACTGCAAGATTTAAAACCTCAGCTGAAAATAGAAGCCTTCTGATTGGTTGCCTTCGAGTTCAACTGCCATTGACTGGAAGTTCAAATAATAAAATAATAATAAAATATTTATTATCATGAAATTAGGCGCCAAAAATAGAAAATAGCCATCTTATGCGAATCTTGAACTTCAGTTGACAATTTGGTTGAAGCTTTGAGATTCATCGTTTGACTTCACTGATTCTGAAAAGTCATCTCTTGAGCACATAGGCGTCCATTTGCTCAAGATACTTCATTTTTTATTAACTCCCTATTTTATAGCTGACAACAATGTCACGACTGGGCCAACTTCATTAATCGCATTTTCCTGGATGACCGGTGATGCCGGTGATCGACCAAGAATTCATCTGAAAGCCTACTAACAAGGAAGAAATGTCTCCGCCGAGACATAACCGCAAAAATCCATCGGGTTAACCCCTTGAAAAATTAGGCTTAATCTCGACACTGTTTACGGGTTCAAACTTACCATTTCCTAAACCATCCGACACTTCAAACTACCGGCCGACCAAGTGAACTAAGTGAACCCCTCGCTGATATGAGACTTTAAGCTCACTCTGCATGATCAAGACATTCCTACATCCAATCCATCGATGCAATAAATACCGAAGTCGCGGTTAAGTGGGCCTCAAAGTAAAGTGCTACCGCTCTAGGGTTGCATCTTTGTGTCATTTTGATGAAGTCTAACTTCACCAAAATAATTCTACTTGACTCTCCTCGATAATGGAGTCGGACGACTCGATCTTCGTGCACTATCCGCTTTAAATCTTTATTGTTTAAGGGCCTATGTAAAGAGAAGTCACTGGAGGTGACGAGGCAAGAAAACTGCTTCTAAGACCTCAAAAACTCCAGTGCGTATTTTAAATAAAATTACCGCTCCCAGACTTAGCCATTTTCTAGACGTCTTCACTTTGCAATATTACACTAAAGACCTCGCACGCACGAGCGACTGCCAAATGCTGAAGGCTGACGGCTATGCTCCTTGGGAAGATAAATTGACTACGCTCAATAGTTGTGAAGACTTCGAACGCGAACGGGCTCATCTGATCAGCCTAAAAGCTAGGCGCCTTAAGACTATGAAAATGCACTGAAAAACCATTTGTTGGTCCGCCCGTAAAATTACGTGCTTGGTAGAATCTCTGCCACGACCACCAGGAACGTCGGATCGACAAGCTGAATGGTGCGTTGCGTAGCTAGGCTAGTATACTACTGATGTCGTGAAGATTCTGTCTACAAATTCTGGCATCTGAGGAGTCCTTTAGGCTAGCGCCCCTGGCTTGTACTTGCACTGGGCATAAACGGAGAAGCTCAGAAACATGAAAACTCCATTTTAAGCTGATCTGACGATCGGCCGCCAACTCGAGCCTGATGATCGCTTTGATATTCGCTCTGATAAGGTATCTTCAACCGCAACAAATTGACCGCATTCGCCATTGAAAACCGACGAAGTCTTTACTCCTACCTTTGAAATGGGTGCCCTCAGTTAGAGGCTTTTGCCTGAAAAGAGCAAATTTCCATCTCCTAAAAATTTAGGATTTTACCTTCTCGTCGCGGAATAACCGAGTCGCGGAGTCTCTCTAACGCTACCGATAGCTCGACGGATACGCTGATTCCCTAAGAGATTGACCGATGCTTGAGCACTTCGCATAAGATCTTGATCTCCAAAAACCGCTCGAAAGCTATACTTGCACTTTGAGGCTTTTCCTCGAAAAATCTCCATGATTTGATCTTTAAAACCTCTGCTTCGATCATTGAAAATATCGTCTGCAATATGAAATGTCGTCTGAGATGCTCCTCCATCGTGAAAATCTTCATTTTGAGTCTCTGCTTCAGGTTTGACCAATATAACTAACTTTGACTGACAAAATTATTGACAAAAACTCCATGCTTGACATTGCCCAAAACGGTATTTTACAACATTTTAGCAAGGTTTAGACTTTAAAATGCAAAATGCCTTAATGAAGCAAAAAATTTGGTTTGGGTACAACAAAATGGAAAGTCCTCTAGGTCTTGATTGGGCTCAAGCTCAACCCAATCAACATTGGTTATAGGTAGCATCCAACAGGAACTAGAGACCCTACTTGGAAATATGACATGCAGGGACCTACACCTAGGATAATTATTTGCATTAGATGTCAGAAGCTACTTCATGGAGGCATAAATCGCCTCAAATACCATCTTTCAAGCATTACTCATCATGATACCAAGCCTTGTGACAACACCATAAAAGAGATCAAACGTGAGATGAATGCACACCTAGCATTGGCAAAAGAAAAAAATTACAAAGGGAGAAAACATCATAGCAGCTTCTATAGCTAGTGCCAGTGGTCATGGTCCTCAAGCAAAAAAAAATGAAGAAACAACATTTGAAGGCATAGTGGGCTCCCTTTGTGGTTCACATGTATGAAACACATTGGCATCCTCTTCATCCACTTCAAGTAGAACGCCAATGCCTACACTAGCTACACGCATGCCACAACCAAGGAAACCCAGGGATGTGTCCCCCCCCCTCTGAAATACCCCATCCATGTCCCCAAAACGGGGGAATGAGGTTGACCCAATGGGGGACGGCTGACCGTCCCGGGAATAGCTAGGGGACGACTGAGCCGTCCCTCGACCATCCTGAGGACGGTCGGCCATCCCCCACGTCAAACAGCATTTTTAAATTTAAAAAAAACACAAATTTAAAAAATAACGCCCCTGCCTACGTGGCATCTATGGGCCCCATTGCTCTTGACTCTCTTATGAGGAAAAAAAGGCCTCTTTTAATTCATTTTATGCATTTGTTTGTTGTGAGCAGCCAAGCGTTTGAGAGCAAAAGAAGATGCAACCATTGAAGGAGAAAGAACAACAGCTTGAAGGAGAAGAGGAGGTTGAAATTAGTGCTGTTGGGAGTGCAAATCCACCAAAAAGGTATGCATTTCCTTTCCCTCTTTTTTTTTCATTTTTTTTGCAAAATCTCAAGCATACATTGTCTGATTTTTTTTTTTTTTGCATTTTTAGTTGAAACTTGCATTCTAAATATAAAAAACATGAGCAACAGTGATGGTGGGAGTGATAGTGAAAATGAAGTGCAAAATAATAGGGAAAGTGGTGAGGATGTTAGTGGAGAGCAAACAAACCCATTCCAATGCCCTTCAACAACCATGGAACGCTATGCAAAACACCCATTAAACCAAAAAAAAAAAAAAACATTCCTTCAATATGTTACACCCATGGGTGAAAGACAAAAAAATTCACGGGGGAGTAGGGTGTGGTTTTGCCATGTTTGTGAAAAAGAATTTAGGGGCAGCTACACAAGAGTTAGGTCTCATTTTTTGGGTGAGGTGGGCCATGGAGTTAAAATGTGCCCTCATTAAAAGATGATCAAGCATTAGAATGCCAAAGAATTCAAATGGAGTTGGATGGGGTTCAAGGTGGGTCAACTTCTTTCCCAAGTGCACAATCATCTATGCCTAATCCTATTCCTTCCAAGGTTGGTAGTAGTGGAGTTTCCTTGAGAGGAAAGAGGAAGGTGAGTGGCAGTGGGAAGGCATCTTCAGTTGAGTCCATGTTTAATAACCAAGCACGAAAAGCCACTGAATCTTCCATTGCCAAATTCTTTTTTGCCCATGCCATCCCATTTCATGTGGCCCATTCATCTTATTTCAAAAAAATGGTGAAAAACATAGCCACTATTGGTCCTTCATTCGTACCCCCTAGAGATCATAAGCTACACACCACCCTCCTAGACAAAGAGTACTCCAAAGTTAATGTGTTAATGGAGGAGATGAGGCAAACGTGGATGAGGACGGCGTGTTGTAGAGTAATGGATGGGTGGACTGATGTTAGACATTGGCCACTCATCAATGTCATAATCACATGCCCTGTTGGTTCTTATTTTCTTAGAGTCGTAGATTGTTCAGGGAGACATAAGGATGCAAACTTCCAGTTTTCCATTTTGAGAGATGCCATAGAGGAGGTTGGGGCTGCTAATGTGGTGCAGGTGATCACCAATACAACACATGTGTGCAAATTTTGGAACCCATGTTGTGTTCAAGCATTGAACAATGCATTGAAACACATAGGGAAGTTGGATTGGGTGAAGCAAACGGTGGCAGAAGCTAGAATTATTCAGATGTTCATTTGCGATCACCATACCTTACTTGCTCTCTTCAGATCATTTTCAAAGAAGGAGTTTCTCAAACCTTTTGAGACAAGGTATGCCACTTCATTTTGTTTCACTTTCATTTTTTCAAATTTTGAAACTTCAAAGTTCAAACATTTCAATTTGTATTCATAATCTGATTTTGTTTTAAATTTTTATTTTTTAATGAATCATTGAATCAAGGAATGTAGATACGCCACATACTTCATCTTGTTGGAGAGGATGCTTGAGGTGCATGAGCCTCTACAATTGATGAAGGTCAATGCAGAGTGGACTAGATGGCCTAACGCAAGTTCTGCTCAAGGAAAGACTGTCAAACAAAAGATCCTCGATGACCATTGGTGGGCCAATGTGAGGTAAGACATATTAGATGGCTGATTTTCATATTAAATTTCTGAATTTAATATTTTAACTTTATTGTCCAATGTTCCAACTTTTGAAGTTTCTAACATGTCAATTAACTTGTCAACTAATTATTTCGAACTTTTTGTTTGCATTTTGCAGATATATTTGCTCCTTCATCTCGCCTAGTGTAGATGTCATCCGATATGCTAATACAAACTCTCCTAGTCTTGGAGAGATATATGAGACATTTGACAATATGCTTGGGAAGATCAAGCAAACTATTTCGGCAAAGGATCCCACTTTGGATTTATATGAGCAACACATTAGGCCCATTGTGATGCGGAGGTGGAATACAATGAACACCCTACTTCATATGGTTGCCTTTACTCGAAATCCCAAATGTTATGCACCAAGGGATGGTAAGGTGCCTCCATGCGATGACCCTGAGGTTTTAGATGGGTTCACAAGGGCCATTGATAAGATGTGTCCAGCAGAGCAAGCTTCACTACTTCAGACACAATTCCTAGACTTTGCAAATCTTAGTGGCCCAAACGTGAGTACTGTGCTTATGTCCCTGGCAGATTCCTGTGGCTAAACCTGCAAAGGCGTTACACTTCTCATTGGAGGTGAAGTTGTAACACCCCCTTCGGCCAACCGACCCGAATATGGTTGTTTTTCTCCACTCTTTCTTCAAATTCATCCCTTCAACATTCAATCCAACTCTTCACCACATCAAGCATCCATTCTTGCACTATCACATTCACTTTCAAGCTCTCAAGCACTCACTTTCACTCACTCCAAGCATTCAAGCATTCCATTGCAGCCAAAGCAACACTCCATCACTTCGGTAGAGCAAGTTTGGGACCACACCATTGCAGCAGAGGCTCGGGTAGTCTCATTTTCTCCCCCAAGCAGCTTTGAGTGCTCTTAGTGGAGGTGGTAAGCTTCCCTCTCCTCTCCTCTATCACTTGGTTGAGTAGCATAACACTGTTTTGTAGTGTTTCTTTGCTCTTTACTACTTTATTTACTTTATCTCGTTTCCTTGGCTGTCCGTGGAGGTGGAAACACCCAAACGGGGGGTCTGACTGAGGCAGGCCCCTATACAACCACCCAATATTTTCCCTTTCTTGTTGTGTGTAGGAGTACGTGCTCTTCGAGGGGTCAGCTGGCGAACGAATTCCTCGATGAGATCCTCCTTATTCTCTTTACTCTTGCTTATTTGCTTTATAATATTAGAGAGTATTTTATTTATTTAATCACATCATTTTGGCCCTTTAGTTAGTCCGTTGGGCCATTAGCTAGCTTTGTTGGTTTGACCTCGTCCTCACTATTGTCTGGCCATACAAACGACAACGCGCTTTTGAGACGCCAGCACGCCGCGCTGACATCCAAAGACCACGCTTTGTCCTCGAACAGAGAGCTTTCTGAGACGTAGTGTTAGACCTAGAAACCGGCTCGCCTAGCCTCTTACTGTGTTTCGGGTCTGTAGAATAACTGAGAGGCCTCACGGTCCTTGTTATTCTCACCTCGCATTCCCTTGTAATACACTTAGCTGAGGTAAGTTAGGCAGCCTCTCGCGGCTTGGCCCTCCATGACCTGGGGTCTTGCACGTGGTGGTCACCCTCTCTTACAGTAATATGTAATTTATGAATTATGATGACGATTTTCAAAGGAAATCATCATAAATTCATAACAATTGTCAGCTATCTATTGCATCAGCCATCAGGATTCCACACGACGATGCGATTTCGTACTCAATTTGTAATCAAATTAATCAAATTTAATAGAAAACACTTTTGTACTCATTTATGTACTCATTGGATACATCTTGTCATTGAATTTTGCAAAAAAAAATGTGTTTGTAAAAAAATTTAAGCAAATTTTTTATGTTATCGAGGCTTTTGCTAGAGTTTTTGCCAAGTCAAAATTTTTGGGTCTGCCAAGTTTTTGTCGAATCTGAGTATGCCAACTATGGTTGAGATATAGCTTACTTTGCAAATTTTCAAAAGCAAAACACAAACCCTAGCACTTTCTAATCATTGTCCCATAATGGGCATGGTGAGTGCATACGATGACTAGGAATGTGAGCAATAATCAAATGTATCACACTTACTGGCAACAAGCAACAAAGTTATAATGAATGCAATGAAGTTTAAATTAGACTGGTTTGGCAGCTAAACCTTCCAAAATCTGTTACAATAACATGCAATATGAAGATCTGGCAGAATACAGATTTACAATGCAACAATACAAGTGGAAATACATAATTTCCAATTTATACTCTAAAAACCCTTTTAACGGCAACTATGAACATTATACCATCTGAAATAACAACAGCAAACTCTCAAATAACATTCATTAGATTAGGCTACAATACCAACCTCAAAATGGCTTGACCAAGTATGACCATACAGCTTCTTATTGAAGAGTGTGACAGTAAATGAAAACTCAGCACCTTGTATTTTATATGGCCCACCAAACAAGTTACCAAAGAAGCTATAATCAACAGCCCCTATAGTAGTACAAACGGTCCAAGATCTGACTCAAATATTGTACGGAAAACCAATAGGTAACAAACAAACGAATATATTGGTGCTGCAGATATCTTTCAGTCTTCTTTGTTGACTCAGCTCCTTTACAGCCATGCATTGCCCTCATTCTTAGTACGGCAACCAAGATAAATATAAAGCTTTCAAAGATTGCAATCCCTTGGCAGTGATGACCTAGCAGCCTATAACAAACTTCCACCATAATATGAAGCGTAGCTTCCCAATCCTATAAACAGCTGTCATGGATGACTCAGCAAGAAGTACCAAACACTACTTCCAGAAACAAAGATTTGTACTACAGATTTAATATGTATTAAACTCCCTGCTAAGGGCTATGATAGAAGAAGAGGTACAGCTGCATTACCTTACAAATTTGCATGGCCAGCAAACTATATAATAATTAGATATTATGGTACGGCCACCCTGTCAACCATAACAATTATTATATGCTGCCTAGCAGCTATTGCAACTAATTATATCAGCGATAAGCTCATGCAAAAGATTTGCAAACTGGAATCTTGTGAATATCAGACAATCTGAATTGCAACAAGCTCACAGATAATAATACTTTTGATAAGATATTGAAATCCTTCACATAGAAATATACCAAACTAACCATACTAAAAACCCACAAACCAAACTGCAATCTTACACTCAAACTAGAACTTTCAACAAAAACCCAAAAGTCTGGAAACACACCAAACCACAATCAACTGAAAATCTGGGAACCTCTGCATTCAGCATCAATATAATCCCTGGGTGGAATTACCTCTAAAGACAAGAGGATTTTCATCCTCTACCCACCTGGAAACCAAAGGGTTTTCATCCTCCGTTCACCTGTACACCGAGGGTTTTTGTCCTTCGAAGCATATAGACGAACACAAGGTCTAAGCTATTGAAAAACTCAAATAGATCAAATATCAAAAAGCATTTTTTCCTCAGCCAAGCTCCTCCTTTTATAATCCCTTATTCACTAATCTAAGCCTCCTTCTAGAAGTGTCTAGAATACACTTTTTAATTTAATATTATATTGGCCCTCTAGAAACACTTTCTTTTTTTGTACTTCAACTGGTCCCTTGTCCTAGCAACCCTCTTTTTTAAAACACTTTATTGGACCTTTCTTTTTAATAATAAAATAATATTAACTTTACCCTTTTCATAAAATGAAGTCATTGGTACAACTTAAGATATTATTTTTATTATTTCCTTAGCTTAATCGAAAAAGGGACTTGGTAGCCTTAATTCAGAGCTGCTCAACCAAGAGTTGGGCCCAAAGGGAATCAGGTGTTTTAAAGAGATCCTGAAAGATGGAAAACTCAAAGACTGGAATGATTTGAGTTCTGAATTTAATATTCCACAAAGTAATTGGAGGACATACTGTCCTAATGGAAGCCTGTAATCATTTTCAATTTCCTGTAGAGACCAAATTTGATAATCTACAGTTTAAGGAATTTCAATGGAGGAATGGAAACAATCTAATGAAGACAAATGCAAAGGCAATCTATGGCATGCTTACAGAACAAATTGAAATAACAGAATATACTAATAAATTATGTGGAATGAACCTGAATAAAAACCAGTGGCAAAAAATCTTTCAGAAAATTTGGTGTAAAGAATTAGAGGCTAAGAAAGCCTGCTTTAGATGGTTGTTAATCCTTCAGAAATTGGCCTTTAAAGTCAAGCATAATGATATTGATGTTTGTAACCTCTGCAGGGTACCTGAAACAATTAAGCATTTTTTTTTTTATTGCATCTTTGCTAAGGAAATCTGGAAATTGTTTTGTAATGAGCAGAATATATGGGGAAATAATGGTGAACCTATCCCTGATAAAATTTTATTTGATTGTGACAATAAAATGAAAAAAGATACTGCTTTATTTTGGCATTGCCTCTCCACTGAGATTCTTTGGAACATCTGGAAAGCACAGAATGGAGACAGGTTTCAGGGGCATAGGAGGTTGCTTACTGAGTATTGTAAGAGACTCATGCTTTATAGTGTTGCTATGCAGGTGTATATCACAGTGGAGCTGTCAAAAGAGAAATTCTGGAGATTCCTAGAGAAAAGAGAAGTAAACATTGGCATCCAAGAAGCAAGGTATGGCCACACTTGGCAGGAGGGCCACCCAGGTGTAGACATCTTCCTTAGAGCACTTCAGGCATTCCAGAATGACCTTAAAGAGGGACCAAAGAACAGAACAGATAAGGTGCAGATTAACGGAGCCATGGAAGAAGGGCACACTGAGGTCGAGCAGGAAGCAGCCAATACCCTGTTGAACCTGAAGTATGCATCAAAGGGCAGAGTATACAGGAGTGGTAATAGAACAGGTTGATCACTGCAGATGAATTACAGTATGATCCAAAACAGCAAGTCATTTTGTATAGTTGATAAATACCTTAGGCTGTATATTGTTTATGACATATCTTTTGTATGGCAGTTAGGAGATTTGCCTACAGTTCTCTTTTTTGTATAGGTGATGTAATTTTGTACAGATCTGATATAGCATAAAAAGATGTAACTGGGGCTAGTATGCCCATACACAAGGTTGGTGAAATGCAGTGAAACCCTGATGATGTAAACTCTATATGCTGTTTCCTCTATATATAATATAAAAAAAAAGGGGGGACTTGACAGAAAAAAATTAAGACCTTCAAATTTGGGAATGATGACAAGCCACATGTTGTTTCCAATGAAAGAAAAAAAGAAAAAAAAAACTGGGCCAAAGGGTTAACAGAGGGGTATGGGGATGGTGAGTTTAATCCACTACTTTTAATCTTTCACCCTCTAGCCTCTATCCATATTGACAAAGATTTTGGAGCACGTAATGCTTTACAATGCATCCATGTCTCATTATTGAATTATTCTCATCAATGTGGAAGCAACCCAAGTACAAACCAATCATGCATTGTGTTCAGTATTGAAACATTTCACTGACATTTTTAATTATAATTTACATTTTTGTGGGATTTGAGCCATGTGTGCTTTTAGTCATCTCAAGATGAACTCCATGAGTAGTCATTACACTTCTGACATTTTTATTAATGTAAAATGTATGTTGGTATCAATTAAGTCTGTCTACGTTGATAAGTGTCTCCATTTTCAGCAAGACACTCTTCAGAAACTTAATGCTAATATGTTTCTCATATCATATTTGCTAGATGCCATGGAGATTTGTCTGCTAGACAGGTTTGTAAAGTGTTGCAAAGGCTCATTGCACCAACCCTCCCTTCAATGCATGTCAATTCTTTCAGATTGACAATGGACGTGTAAGTATGCTTTGATATGTAGGGTTTCTAATGTTTACAGTTTATATATGAGTATACATCAGGCTCTATTGCAGCAATATTCAAGTTTTCTTTCCTTTGCTAGTCTTGACTATGTTTCCCCCGTTGGAGCAAGAACCGGTCTGGAAGGCCAAGTAATCAATCTTTCATCAAACATAAAACCTTATTAGTTCTTTAGTGTTAGTTGTTCTTCTCTACGGTGCATATCTCATTACTTTAGCAAATATGTATCTTTAATGAGCCATTCAGTTGTAATTGTTGAGGGGTATACATTGTGGGTTCACCTTGCAACCATGAATTGAAGTAAAGCATGGCTGAGGCAGCATTATGTGAACCTTTTTGAAACAAAACTGCAATGCCTGACATGGCTTTTTTGGGATGAAATTTTATTAACAGGCTAATCTAGTTTTTACAAACTTAATGAAAACCTAGCCAATTGACAAAAACTAGTTTATAGAATTGTATGTTTTTTGGTAGTATATTGTCTGGAATACTATTGTAATGATTGTCTACAAAGTCAGAAACATGAAGTTTATAGGTTACTATTACACCAAACACATATAATTTACTTGGTTTTAGTGTTTAGATAATTTAAGAACTTTATATACATCATAATCTTATAAAAAGACTTCAAAAAAAGATTATTCGTAAGTGTAAATTTTAAATATGTTGCGGTATTATAAGCACTCTATTCAAACAAATAAAACCATTAAATTTTCAATGTTGTAGAAAATAAGAATAGCTTACCTTTCTGTGAGCCACTGAATCTGTTTCTCCTCATCAATTGGACCTCTAGGCCTTTCTGTAACCTCCTGTTCGCTACACTTTTCATTCTCTGCACCAAGTTTATCATCACCCAGTTCGTCATCGAGAAGCCAATGCAGATCCTGCAGCTCCACTTTCCCCCGTTTCACAAGCATTTCTCTAAAATCCTTTAAATCTTCCTCATTCACTCTCCCATCAATATCACTACGATGAGCCCTTATTCTCCCATCTCTTCCAGACATACATTTGCTCAAACCAGAATTTATACCCTTGCAATTTTCACTTTTCCCTGCCCTTTCCCAGGGCATCCCTTTCATTTTCACACCCTTAGTATCATCGCCATCACCATCAGTGACAGAAATTTTTTCTGTAAATTTTATTTGACTGGCAGAACCCTTCATTCTCTCGTCAGCATGAATAGCCCTCATTCTACCGTGTCTTTCAGACCTAAAATTGTTCACACCAAAATTCGAGCCATTGTTTTCAATTTCCCTTGCTCGCTCCCAGTACTTCCCTGACTTCCCTTCCATTTTCACACCTTGATTATCATCATTGTCATCCAAGTCATTATCAATATCAATGACACAAATCTCTTCTGAAAAGACAGAACCCTCCACTCTCTCATCACTACGAGTAGCCCTCAATATCTCATGTCGTTCAGACCTATAATTGTCCACGCCAGATTTCAAACCATTGTTTTCGATTCCCCTTGCCCTCCCCAAGGACCTGTCTTCCATTTTCATACCCTTATCGTCACTATAATTAACCCTCGTTTTCTCGTGTCTTTCGGACCAAAGAGTGCCTACACCAGAATTTAAACCCTCCTTTTCTTTAATTTCCACTGCCCTCCCCCACAATGTCCCTTCCATTCCCACCGCATTAACATCATAGTTATCATCGTCGCCATCGTCATCAGAGACAGAAATTTCTTCCATTTCTCGGAATTGATTATCAACGACATTACCATAGCCATCACCATCAGTAATAGAAATTTCTTCCGTAAAGTTTCTAGCACTCACAGAAATTCCTTCTGTAAATTTTCTGCCACTCACAGAAAATCCTCCTGTACATTTCCCATCGCTGAAAGAAAATTCCTCTCCTCTAAATTTTCTGCTACTAACACAAAATTCCTCTTCTGTAAATTTTCCATCAAGAACAGAAATATCTTCTCCTGAAAATTTCACATCACCAACAGAAATTTCTTCTCCTGAAAATTTTCCGCCACTAGCAGAGAACTCTTCTCCCGAAGATTTTCCGTCACCAGAACAAAATTCCTCTGCTGTAAATTTTCCGTCACTGGGAGAAAATTTCATTTCAGTAGCTGTTCCGTCACTGACACCAAATTCTTCTTCTGTCAATTCTCCATCGCTGACAGAAAACTCTTCTCCTGCAGACTGAACACAAAATTCTTCTCTACGTTTTCCATCACCAACAGAAAGAAATTCTTCCCCGTCTTCTAATTCCGCCATGAGCATCTCGTATTCACGACATGCTTTTTCGAAGAGAGCTTCCTCTTCCATGACCTTCTTAACGCGTGGCGGAGGCTCTTTTTCGGGGATTTTCTTGGCCTTTCTTTTCACTTTCTGAATTTCTTTCTTTCTCAGCCTGTGAATAAGCTTGGGCGTAGGCACGAAACCCTTCTTTACAAGGCGCCGCTTGAATTTCTCCGTGTCTACTTCGATTTTGCACACAATTTTGCAAGACGAAAAACTGGAAAATACAGTGGGCTTTGAGCTCAAATATATGGAGGTTTTCTTACCTGTACTAAAATTGCTGGGCCAAATTGTCGAGTAGAATGAATTATTTCGAGTAGCCATTGCAGGCTGAAATTTATGAGACATTCTGTTTTGTGCTGTGTAGCATTTGGATAAGATCATTGTGCTGTGTTGCATTTTCAAATTTATTCATCGGCGTGATAGATAATACAAGAACTAGTGAGGATATGCATTTATATAGCACAAGACTTGTAAGCCGTTGGTGAGATTCAAAATACAGTTTCTAAGATTAGGTAGCTACTTGAAAAAGCTGAACACCCCGCGCCCTTAAATTTTAGGGGTTTTTCAAAAAAAACGTAATTGAACAAAACTGTCTATCCATTTTCTGGTATGTTCCAGCGATCGTCTGGGGTTTTGATCAAGGGCAAATTTATAGGGAAACCGCGTCAACTCATCTCGAGAGCTATCAAAGTGTGAAATTGAACAATTCGTTGGTTTGTGGTAGACTTCATGAGTTTATCATGTCTGCATAATTTCATGAGTATATGTAATTGTTAATTGAAAACTTGAATTTTATCTTGTTTTTAATTGTTTAAGTTGTTTATTGAAACTTGAATTTTATTCGTTCGATACATCTATTTTTTATCTTGTTTTTAATTGTTTTTGTTGTGTGTTAAAGTATATTAAATAGTTTTTATTAAATTTATAAGTTTTTGTATTTTAATTTTTATTGAAATTAAATATTGGAGTTTTGTATCAAATTTTTCATCTATTTTATTTTATTAAAATTACAATGTTTTAATGCATTAGTTTATTCAATATGAACATGTATTTATATTGTTCAATCTTTGAATTTAATTGAAGGCAAGTGTTTTATCTTAAAATTTATTTTCATTAAGTATAAAACCTTGTATCTAGTATTGAAAGAGCATCTTAGTCCTTTATCACAGACAAAACTAAAATATATGCATTTAAATTTTACTTAGTTACACCTTTGTGTTCATTTACAATAGAAAGCTTGCAAATTCACCGAAACAATTTAACCTTTGACACATATAATGAAACATCTCAATAAACATTCATAAGTAAGATGAGCATAATATCATTGAGTAAATAAGAAAATTACAATAACATTAAATAATCATGAATAGCACTTTCATCATAATGCAAGCATTACAATTATTATTAATCAATAAAACTAAATACAAAAAGATATTTATAATGGTAATTATCATGCATGCATTATGCTAAAATTATTATTCATAAAGTATTCAATGTTATTGTAATTTTGTAATTTACTCAATGACATTTTTTATGTATATCTTGTTTATGAATATTTATTGAACTATTTTGTTATGTATATTAAGGGTTAAATCACTTTGATGAATTTGTAAATTTTGTATTATAAATGAGCTTGAAGGTTTTAGCTTGTGGCTTTCCATCGAGTCATGCATTTAACTTAACCATAGCATTCATGTTTATGTGCTAGCTTATTCAACTGCATTGTTGTACTTGCTTTCTTCAATCTGTGTATTTAACTAAACTATGCAAGCATGTAGTAGTAGCAATTTCCTTCAAATAAAAAAAAAAAAAGTTAAAATATTTTATCTCATGTAGAAAAAGCTACACCTATTGCACATGTTCAATCATCTAGGATAGAAATGTTTGGCTTTAGAAAGAGTGTTCTACTAGTTGAGGATGACAGATAGTGTTGAGGACTATGTAAAGACATGCCTCACTCGCTAATAAGACAAGGCAATCACTCAAGCATGAAGTGGATTGATACATCCCTTGCCCATTCCTATGAGGTTATGGGCTAGTGTGATAGATTTCATAACTCAATTGTTAAATATGGGGAAAATGATAAGCATCATGGTGGTGGTCAACCAATTTTTTAAGTATAGTACTTTTGCAACTAACAAGGCACCTTACAAAGTAGAGGATGTGATAAAATATATTTTTTATAATATTGTGAAATATTAAGGAGTTCAACTCTCCATTATATCAAAAACAGATCTTTAGTTTTCAAGCAATTTTTAGGCCAAGTTATTTAAGCTTTACCATTATCATTATAATATAGACATCTTATGTCATCTATGCAAAAAAATTAAGTGATAATTCAATTATAATTCTGAATAGAAATTAGGTAATTTTCAAGAAATATTTTACATCACCCAATATATGATGATCAACAACTTAGGTCGTATTTCTTTAAAAAAATTGAAACACCAATAGTAGGGAATAATAGTTCCAAAAAAAGTAGCATCGTTATTATTATATTGATATTGTATGTCATAGATACAAAAATATGGGGCCATATCCTAACCATCATTAACATTTTCCCTAATTTTAATTCTACCCATTTCACCAAACTTGGAGACATGTGACATGTGTTGCATGCACATGTCACCATCCATCTCCAAGTCATCCTTTGACCTCTCTTCTCATTAGATTCTCACGCATGTGTGAGATCCTCTTCCCCATAAGAGTCACCCTACACTTTCCATTCATCGCCACTTGTCGTATTATCAAAGCCTACTCATCTTACACATTGCCACATTTTCTTCCACTTGTCACTTCTTTGTTATTCCCATGATGTGCTCACACATGTGTGAGAAAAACTTGCTCTCTTCCCCATGCCACATGTCACATGCCTCCACCTTGTGACAACAAGGCTAAGCCTTTTCCATCTCACTCAATCTCAACCATCCATCTCATAGGAAGATCTTGATCCTCCATTTCTCCATCCAAAAATCTCTAAATTCAAGCCTTCCATCCCATTTTCAATAGCACAATATGAGCTATAATTATTATGGTAAAAAAATTACTAAGAGCAATCCACAATTATAATTCAAGAGCAAATAAACAAGTTTAGGGTGCAAACTTGGAGCTCAATCAATGGAGATGAGAATGTTGGAGGTATAATCAATTTATTGTTATTTACTTTATGTTCTTGTTGATTTTATCTTCATTTGCATTTTCCACCTCTTTAGGGGGATTTGGGTTTATTGGGTCTACCACCCAATGAAGTAAAGCAATTACATGCTATATTGGATAATAGGACAATCGCCATTCTAGAAGATAAAGATAGAATAATACAAGGACTAGTTCGAAGACAAGGCAATAAAATGTCAAGGATGGATACAAAATGCTAGAGAAGGATAAGGTAGTGTCAACATTAACTCTGATTCTATGTTGGCATAAACATTGTCTCCTAAAAGCAAGAACATTCACGTGGGTTGCCTTGCAAAATTGTTGGGAATAGGATGCCATTTAATTGCAATCCTAAACATTATTTCATGTATCTTCTAAGTGCTTGGAAACTGTTCCCCAAACACTAGGATTAGAAAGAGATTAAATTTGAATGAAATGAACATGTAAATTGACATTCATAATTAATTCTAAATGATAGGAACATGTGGGGACGCCCATGAAGAGCTTCTACAAAATAGGAGCACATGGGGCACCCACATGGAAGGTGGAACTCGCCTTGAGATAAGTTAACTATTTGGAGTAAAAGATAACACTTCAGTAATGCATGTAAAGATCCTAGAAGTTAGGGATCAATGTTTACATGCATGGAGTTCAATTCAGTTAAGTTCAATTATGGTTCAGTTATCTTCAGTTGCATGTAGTTAGTTTCAGTTGAATGCTAGTTGACTTTAGTTGACTTGGAATGCATGACTAATGACTTGAGTTGCATGATAGATAACAGGTGACACATTCAGTTAAGTGGGGATGATCAATCATGCATGGTATTTGCATGAATGTTGGAGAGATATGTTTCAGATAACAGAGATTGACTTGGACCCACCTTGGGCACCCAAGTTGGCATCTTGGAGTTAACATTTTTGCATGATAAGATATTTTATAAGGCTGAGTTAAGTGGGCCCATTCTTGGGCGCCAACTTTGAGGATAAGCTCAAAAGATATCTTCGAAATCAACTTTGAGTTATGACTTCAGTTTGGGATGCCCAAATAGATGAAGGACTTGTTTTGACATTGTTCTTCATGGTAGAACTCTACTTGCAAAGAATAGGCATGAGTTTTGTGAGATAAGCATTGTGCTTTGTATTGTCTATTTATTGCAATGAGTTGAAGAGAGTTAATCAATTTTTTAATTATAGGTTGTGAAGAAGAATTATTGAAGGAAAAAGAAGCATCTCAAGCAAGGATTGGAATTATTGTAATCTTATTCTGAGATTAAATAATATATTGATTCTTGGTGGAGTTTTTTCCCGAAAGGGTTTCTCCGCGATATATGTTGTGTAACTTCTTTCTTCTGGTCTTATTCTTTTACAATTTTTTGTCTACTTCTACAAATTTGGTAAAATGAATCTAAATAGATAATCATCCACAAAGAAATTGTAACAAATAACTCTTATTTAGATCTACAGTATAACAGTTTTATGAGTTTTAAAGCTACATAATTACCTCCATTTTCAACATTTGGTATCAGAGCTGAGGTTGGGTAGATTTTGGGATGCCTTTCTCAAGTAAGAGTTTGAAGGTTTTTTTGTTGTAGTGGGAGCTTTTACTATTTTGTTATTGTTGATTTTGCAAAATAAGTTTGTTATAATGAGTTTTATTTCTTGTTTAGATATTGAAAGATTCAATGGATCTAATTATGAGATGTGGAAACTAAAAATGGAGGATCTCCTTGAAGAGAGAGATCAATGGTTAGTTGTTGGTACTGAGACAAAGTTGCCTACAACGATGTCAAGTGAGGATTGGGCTAAGCTTGATAAGAAGGCAAGAGGGACCATAAGATTGTGTCTTGTTGATATTGTTCTCTTGAATGTTTCAAAAGAAACTACTACATATAAGTTGTGGAAGAGAATAGGTGATCTCTATCAAACCAAAAGTCTTACTAATAAGTTGTATCTGAAAAGACAGTTGTATTCTTTAAAGATGAAAGATGGTGATTTTGTTGCAAATCATTTGAATGCTTTTAATTTGATTCTAAGTCAGTTAGCATCTATAGGTGTAAAGCTAGAAGATGAAGATAAATGCATTTTGTTACTTTGTTCTTTACCAGAATCTTGGGAAAATCTAATTGTTGATATCAGTGGTAGT
Organism: Sequoia sempervirens; assembly: GCA_007258455.2. Classification (NCBI taxonomy): domain Eukaryota; kingdom Viridiplantae; phylum Streptophyta; class Pinopsida; order Cupressales; family Cupressaceae; genus Sequoia; species Sequoia sempervirens. The sequence continues at coordinate 8,553 of VDFB02393201.1, read as the reverse complement.
GGTGCAGATTCGAAGATGGACAATATAATTCCTACTCTCATATTAGGGAGACAAGGAGGAAGTCTAAAACATAAATCCAAGATGCCTTGTTTGTAAAAGGTAGGCCTGAGAAAAAGGAACCTAAGGGAGACAAGGAAGGGAAGGGTAAGTCAGAAGGATGGAGTAAGGTAAAGTGTTAGAACTATGGTAAACCGGGACATGTGAAGAAGGATTGTAAGAACAAGAAAAAGAGTTATGATTCTTCTATAAAGGAGTCCTCGGATGACGGTAATCATGATTTGATCATTTCATGTAAAAATGTGAGTCATGAATCTCTGCTTAATGTTAAAGAGTGATTTTCATGAGGATGGTAGTCATGATGCCATGTGTAGCTCATACCATGGTTCAGTGGGACTTGTTGGTAGTGACATGGATGCATCATTGGTAAGGTTATCTTCATGTGATTGGGGATATGGTTTTTTCTTGGTTTAGAGTGGTTGCTATTATGTCATGGTTTACTCTTGATATGCATTTAGAGTTTGGCATGGTACTTGTTCTCTTGAGACTAGAATGTATATATGTTATGGTGCATGTGATCTCCTAGTAGGAGATGGTTAGATCATGTTGTCATGTTTATGTTCTTAATTCATGATTAGAGCTTTGACATTGATCTTGTGTAGTTCTCTTAAGTATTGGGTACATTAATCATTTGCTTGATTACTTCATGATAGTGCTAGGTTGCATTTGGAGTTTGGCATGGATTGGTTGGTTATAGGTCTACTACGCCCTTAATATTATTGTACATCGGGTTATGAATAGTCGGCTTGTGGCTATCTTAACTCTCTATTAAGTCATATTATCATTAGTATATTGTTATTTAGTTGTTTAGGTCGGCCTAAGTCTTATATAGGTGTGTCTAAGTCGGCCTAGGTGATATCCTTGGCATAAATAGGTATATATAGGAGGTTGTGAGTCTTATTTCATCATCAAGTTGTGAAGTGTGTTCTCATTAGAGATATTTGGAGGTTTGCCCCCTCGAAGTGGTTTTTTATTCTCAGTTATTATCAAGTATTTGCAGCATATTTCATATCATATTCTTCCATTGTGCAAGTTATTTCCTAACAAGTGGTATCAGAGCATGATCTTGGCACCATAGAGGGAAGGTTTTTCTCAATTTTGGAGGCGGTTTTGGGAAGAGCATATCTTTCAGAATTTGTCAAATTTTTTTCTGATTTTTAAAGGGTTTTTGGAGAACACATTGAAGAATATACAGTCCATATTTTAGAAGAATTGGAGCAGAATTAAGCGAATTATTGCAGAATTAGGGTTTCTACACTATTTTTTTGGAATCTACATATCTCGCACATCTTGTTGAATTGGAGTCTGATTTTTATTGGGTTTTTGAAGATATACTAAAGGAGATTACAGTAAAAATTTGAGAGAATTTAAGTTTCATTTGTGTGATTTATTTCAAAATTAGTGGTTTCCATCATGACAGGGCCTGCAACAAGGGGTAAAAAGAATGTTGTCACTCCGGGGAAGACTCCTGATAAGGATGGTGAAACAATCGAGGATATTACTCATAATGAAGAAATCAATAAGGTCAAGGAAGAAATTTCCTCAATTAACAATAAGGTCAAGGAAGAAATTTCCTCAATTAAGATGGATATGTGTGACCTACGAGGAGATATGTCGGACATGCGAAACATGTTAAGCACCTACATAGCAGAATCAAGAAAGGAGTTCTCAAGCGACCAAGGTGAGAATTCTAGGTCAGCCACTACTAACACAAGCTTTAGTACTCCTATGGGATCTAGGAATTTATTTCCCAAGGTGGATATGCAAGTTTGATGGTAAGGATCCTAACATGGATAAACCAAATGGAAATTTTTTTGAAGTACACCAAATCCCAAATGGACAAAAGGTCACGATGGCTTCCTTATATTTAGAACCAGATCAATTCATTTGGTATCGTTGGCTTTGCACTCATCGAGGTAAAAGGGGCTCACGTCTCATGGTCAATTTTTACAGAGGAACTCCAAGCACAATATAGCAATAGCGTCCAGACAACCTTCCCTGCTAGCTAAACTTCAACAAACAGGATCAGTTAAGGATTATATTCGCAATTCCAAAATCTATCCTTAAGGGTGGATTCAATTACGGAAACTTGAATGATTTATTCTTGGGTGGTCTCAAGGATCACATTCAACATGAGGTACGCATGTTTAGCCCTAGTTCCATAAATGAGTCTTTTATCTTATGCGGAGTGAGAGAAATATTTGATGATTCTAGGGGCTAATGTGACAAGAGAAAGGTATTCCAACACAACCTACTAAGTTGACTCCACAACAAATTGAGGAGAAAGAGCAAAAGGCTTGTGTTTCAATTGTGGCAAAAATGATTGAGGACATAAATGTAGTGAAAAGAAATTGTTTTATATTGAAGGTCCAATGAGGAAGAAGGAGGAACCCATACTAGAAGATGAAAGGGAGTCAATGAGGAATCACATGATTCTCAACCAATCATTTCTTGTCACATGCACTCTCGGGTTTCAGTGCTCCACAAACTCTCAAGGTGGTGGGGTTCCTAAAGAAGCAAAAGGTAACAGTGTTGATCGACTCAGGTAGTACTCATAATTTCATCAACAAAAAGTTAGCTACTCGTCTAAATTGTTTCATATATCCAACTCCAGAGTTTCAAGTTTTGATTGCAGATGGTGGTAGGTTAGTTGTTCAGGAAGTGTCATAGCATTAAATTATCCGGAGATTATCAACTTGATACCCCAATGTACGATATCCATGGGTGCAGCAGATATTGTTTTGGGAGTACAATGGCTTACTACATTAGGAACAATTGAGATGAACTTCCAAGAACTATTCATGAGATTTCAATCAGAAGGAAGGCTAGTAGAGCTAAGGGGGTTGAAGGCAAAATCTCCACAAATGGTAAGCTCTCATCAAATGCAAAAGTTGCTTAAGAAAGGAGTGGATGGATTTGTGGCCCAACTATGTTCATTATAAGTCTCTCAATCTATTACTCCTACTCATCCAGATTTGCAAGCTATAATTGATCGTCACTCAGTTGTTCTTGGAGATATGCCTAAAGGACTTCCTCCTAAGAGGGATCATGATCATGCCACTCTGAGTTAGTCGGGGAGCCAACCAAGACATCCAGAATATACGGTATCCACACATACAAGAGTGAGATAGAAAAATTGTTGAAGAGATGCTAGAGGCCGGGAATCGTGAAGAGCATGAGGTCACTTACTCCTGTAGGTGGTGATAATTAAATAAGAAAGGATGATACTTAGTATGTGTCCAGGATTATAGAGTGCTCAACATGTACCATTAAAGATAAGTTTCCAATTCGGTCATTGATGATTTGCTAGATGGAATTAAATGGAGCTATGTTTTACCAAGTTAGATCTTAAGATCTGGTTATCCGCAAATTAGTTAAGGAGGAGGATATTTGTAAGACAACATTTCAGACTCATGAGGGTCATTATGAATTTTTGGTGATGCCATTTGGTCTTACCAATGCACCATCTACATTCCAAAGTTTGATGAATTCCATTTTTAAGAAGTTCTTGAGAAAGTTTGTATTAGTATTCTTTGATGATATATTGATTTACAGCAAGACTTGGGAAGAACATTTGCAACATGTGGACCAAGCATTACAAATACTTGAAGATCATAAACTCTATGCTAAGCCATCCAAGTGTGCTTTTGGTCTTACAGAGGTGGAGTATTTAGGACACATAGTTTCACATGAAGGAGTAAAGGTGGACCCTAACAAAATTAAGGCTATCATGGAATGGCCTATTCCAAAAACCATTAAGAAACTGAGAGGATTCTTGGGATTGACAGGGTACTATAGAAGATTTGTGAAGAATTGCTTATGGTGAGTATAAGCGACACCTCTCACCCACTCTCTATTATTGAAGAGAAGGATTCTTTTCATTGGAATGAGTGCATTCTGACATTTGAGAGGTGGAAAGGAGGCTATGTGTTCAACTCGGTGCCTCTGACTTCACCAAAGGAGTGCATTGTGGAATCTTGATGTACGGGAAATGGGATAAGGCGGTGCTTATGCAGAAGGTCGACGATTGCTTTTGAAGTCGTCGATTAAAAGGTAAGAATCTACTAAAACCTATTTATGAGAAATGCTAGCAATACTCCATGCAGTGAAACAATGGCGGCCTTATCTATTGGGTAGACATTTCAAGGTTAAGACATATCATGATAGCCTAAAATATTTTTGGAACAACGACTATCTTCTGAAGAGCAACAAAAATGGGTCACTAAGATGTTAGGATATGACTTTGAGATTGTATATAAGAAGGGAAAAGAAAATATTGTCGCAGATGCACTGTCAAGGAAGGATGAGAAAGATGAAGCCTTATTGTGTGCCCTTTCAATATTACAAGCAAATTGGGTGGAGGAAGCCAAAGTAGAGTGGCAAAATGATGTTGCGACTAGTAATCTCATCGAGCAATTAAAAAGTGATCCTAGTAGTTCAGATAAGTTTTGTTGGAAGGGAGATACTCTTTGGTATAAAGAGCATTTGTATCTCTGCAAGAATTCCAACCTTAAAATCAAGATTCTCACAGAGTTGCATGAGTCTCCAGTGGGTGGTCATTCAGGATTTTTGAAGACATATCATCGAGTCAAGCAGGATTTCTTTTGGGAGGGGCTTAAGGGTGATGTTCAAAAATTTGTGGTTGAATGTTTGGTGTGTCAAAGGCATAAAGGGGAGACAATTAAGACACCAGGTCTCTTGCAACCCTTATCTATTCCTAGCCAGCGTTGGGAAGAGATATCCATGGACTTCATCACAGGGCTTCCCAAATCTAAAGGTCATAATTTCATCATGGTGGTGGTTGATAGGCTCACTAAATATACACATTTCATTGCATTAGCACATCCTTTTACATCAAGTGTAGTGGCTAGAGCTTTTTTGGAGAATATCAAAAAGCTACATGGTACACCTAAAGTTATTGTTAGTGATCGTGATCCTATATTCACTAGTCACTTTTGGAAAGATTTATTCTCATGTTTGGGAGCTCAATTGGCTCTTAGCTCTTCATACCACCCTCGATGATTAGGCCGAAGCGAGAGGTTGTTAATAAGTGTTTGGAAGGATATCTAGATTGTTCCTTGAGAAATAGTCCCGATTGGGTAGATTGGCTACCACTTGCCGGAATGGTGGTAGAGTACTTCTTTCATAGCTCATCAAAATGTCTCCATTTTGGCACTTTATGGATATCATCTCCTTCATCACATCATCGATTAAAGGTGTCCCCCGAGAGTTGGGGCGAGAGACCACTTGCTTCATCGACAACAAGTACTTCGGGGACTCAGGAGGAATTTAGCCATGGCACAAAGTCAGATGAAACAGCAGGCGGAACCAACATCATTAGTGAAATAAGTTTTGAAGTTGGGGAGTTAGGTCTTCTTGCGATTGCAGCCTTATAAAGCAAATCTCACTAAAAGCGACAAAAGAAAGAATAATAAGTTGTCCCACCAAGTATTATGGTCCATACCGAATCATGTAGAGAAGATGCGGTAGTGTTGCCTACAAGCTTGAGTTGCCACCTACAACAAAGATACATCCAGTTTATCATGTTTCCTGTTTGAAGAAGGTAATTGGGCATAGTATTCCCACTCAAACAACACTTTCCGAGCTGGATGAAGAAGGGAGAATCATTTTGGAACCAGAGTGCATTAAATTCGAACAACAAAGGCGAGAATAGAACTATCATGAGTATCTCTCATCCAATGGAAGAATTTACCATTTGAAGATGCCACATGGGAAGATGGGAGTTCATTAAGAAGTTCCCAAACTTGATTAGCATTGAGGACAATGCTTCTTTGAAGAAAGGGGCATGCTACGCCCTTAATATTATTGTACAGCCGAGGGTTATGAATAGTCGGCTTGTGGCTATCTTAACTCTCTATTAAGTCATATTATCATTAGGTATATTGTTATTTAGTTGTTTAGGTCGGCCTAAGTCTTATATAGGTGTGTCTAAGTCGGCCTAGGTGATATCCTTGGCATAAATAGGTATATATAGGAGGTTGTGAGTCTTATTTCATCACCAAGTTGTGAAGTGTGTTCTCATTAGAGATATTTGGAGGTTTGCCCCCTCGAAGTGGTTTTTTATTCTCAGTTATTATCAAGTATTTGCAGCATATTTCATATCATATTCTTCCATTGTGCAAGTTATTTCCTAACAAGGTCCTCATGGATACTTGGAGAAATAGGTGAGGCTTGAGTTCTCTTATGGTAAGAGATATATGTTGGAATGGTTACTTGTAAGAAAAAAAATTTCAACAGTAAAGACCGAGAAGCCTACACCTTGGTTGGACGTGAGTTCAACACACTCAGTGGTTTCACATGCCTCCAAAGAGGCAGTTTGGATATAGAGACTTGGGAAAGGTGTTGGTTTTAATTGCAAGTAAGTTAAACTTGAATGTGATAGTAAAAGTGCTATGTGTTTAGCCAAAAATCCTATGTATCATGCTCGTACTAAGCATGTTGATGTTCAGTACCACTTTGTGCGAGAAATGGTTGAGAGTGGGAAGGTATTAATTGAGAAAGTTGACACTTTAATTAATGTTGCAGATTATCTTATGAAACCAGTTCCTACAAATAAGTTCTCTTGGTTTTAATCATTTGTTTGGAGCTTCATGATTATACAGGTTGCATTTGAAGTCGGCATGGATTGATTAGTTGGTGCAGGAAGGCCATTGGCCTTGAGTACTGTACTTGATTTATAATAATGATTACTTGTTTAGAATAATTGCAATGTATAATGTCAAGTGGGAGAATGTTGGGAATAATGATTCCTTGTTAAGTCCTTAGAAAGTGTTCCCCAAACACTAGGATTAGAAAGAGATTAACTTCGAATGAAATGAACATGTAAATTGTGGTGTAGGATCACCTTGACAATCTTATGCTTCCATTTTGAAATTTGATTCAATTTTGGGTTTCTCCATTTTGTAAGAGGGTCATTCAAGACATTTTTCATGTATTGGAGTCATTAGGAGGTTTAATGTTTAAGTCCTATGCGTATTATTTGCAAAAAGTTGCACAAATAAAAAAAATTGTAAAAATGTAAAAGGTGCAAAACAAGTGGAAGGTGAACAGTCACCTTGTTCAAATTCGTTAGGAATCAGTTAGAAGGTGATGTGTCATGTTGTAAATGCCTTTAAAATGCCTTTTAGACATTTGAAAACTCGTGGGTGATTGAAATCAAGATTTTGAATAAAGAAAATCTCTGATTTTATGCATATTTCTTCAGTATTTCTCTGTTTTCTATGGTGGTACGGCTCTGTACGGGAAAGATTTCATTTCTTTTTTATTTCAAGTTCAAGTTATCTCAATAACCTTCCAAACAAACTTTGTCTCATGCAAATTGGTGTTGAATTGATAAAGATATTGCAAATTTTGTCAAAACGAGTAAAACCTTGGTTAGGGTAAGCAACAACATATCAATATTTTGTTTCTTTTGTTTTGTCCATTTAAATCTTCTCATATTTGGTGGAGACATACTTTGTAGCATATATTATCATAATCTTGGAGTTTTGGATCAAGTGACTAAAATTGATGTGTGAAAATTTGAAATTTCAAATTGAAAATTTGTGTAACAGACTACTAAAATAGGGTTTACGGGGAAAGCACTTAGGGTTTATCAAAATATTTAAGAAAATGGACTCTTGATGGATTATTGAGCCTATGCAAACCAAATGAAGACTGATTGAATCGATGGATAAGATAATTTGAACCTGGGAGATAGAGAATCAATAAGACCCTAATGCACCTAGGCCTAATTAGGCCTAGTTCTGATATGTGACAACAAATTTTGAAGTTATTGTTCAAAAAGACTTAACCTTCATTTTGAGGTATGTTTTAATCAAGCATAAGGGGAATTCAATGGTGTGGTTTGTTTTGAGTTTTAGTGTGTAGATTGAAAGAAAAACTTTGACAGTCCTTTTGGTGGCCTAAAGCGTTGGGACAAATTGTGAAGGAAATATAACCATAATGAGTGGTCAGTGCTTTTGAAGTGTTTTTATGAGGTTGGTCATGTTGTATTTTCCCTTTGAAATTTTTCTCAAGTGTTGAGTCAGTTGTTTTTTCCTTGAAAAGCAAAGTTGAGGTTTGTGAACAAAGAGTGTCATTGTAGCACATTTAAAGGACAATCAATAAAGGAAATGAGATTTGTATGTGAAGGCAGACTTATGAAGAGTTTTATCTTGTTGTTCTAACTCAAATAAAGTTATCTTAAGCATTGACTTGATTGGTTGTGCTTAAAGAGCTAACGTTTGTGTTTGTGGACATTGAGTGCAATGGTGATTAGTTGAGGACAGTTTGGAAAGGAATGGTCATAAACTAATGTTTAAGGAAATTAGTGATTATAATCAGTCATTGACATGATGTTAAAGGTGTTTTGAAGGTTTGATAAAGAATTGGAACTCTAAATTGTGTTTTGGTGTATTGAATCAAGTGTTTTGTGAAATGAAAAATGTAATTGTGATGAGTAAACAAACTAAGAAGGTTTTCAGTTGAGATTGA
>VDFB02393200.1:0-30011 GCA_007258455.2 Sequoia sempervirens | reverse complement strand
GCTTAAGTGCATGAAATGAATTGGATTAATAATCAATTAAAGATTAATTAATTATATGCTAATGCATGATTAATCTAACAACACCCTTAAGATGACCTTAGGGAGTAGCTAAAAACCCTAAAAATCCAATGCATAAAAAGAAAAGAATAAATGATGGGTCTCGAAAAACAAGCCATAATGAGGTACACATGTACAAACAATCTAATCTCTCACAACTAGAGAAAAAAGGAGGAAAATCATGGGAAAAATCCTCTCCAAAAGAGAGAAAGAAAATGGAGGACTGAAAATCCTCTAAAATAATGTGAAGGACTAAGAAGCCTCCAACCAAAATAATTTCCCAAAAAAGAGAAACATGAAGAACATTGTTGAAGCACAATAAAGTTGTAGAAAACTATCGAAAGATGACTGATATAGTGCTGAAATGAATAACCTCCTCTAAAATAGATGATGATCAGGATAAAAAAATATAATAATCTACATTAGTGCCCCTGATGACACTACTCAAATTAGATGGAAAAAAAGGCAAACATCTGGAACTTGAAGATATAAATGGCACATGAATTTGCATAAGTGGCCCCAAATCCACTACTCAACATGCAATATGCAAGTTGAAAATATAGGTAACAATAGTTTTGAAGAACACTAATCAAGTGAAAGTGGAAGGTCACCTCTAGAAAATAGGAATGCAAGAGTGTCCATATGGTAAATGCTCCATCTCATCGAAATGCATGGGTAACCAGTCATTGCATCCGCCTAGTACATAGGAGCAAGAACTAGATACATAGATCACTCTAATGTGAAAAAATGAAAACATTAGCACCAATAGTAAAACCCCCATAATACAGAAAGGAAGAGCCAAGACAGGTACACTAAAACTATGTGTCATCAAGAAGTGCATGAAGGAGAACAAAGAATATCTGAACATGCATAAAAGAGTACCTACAAATAAAAGGGTTTGCAAACAAGGCACACACACACATGAGGCATGAATCATTGGTATTCAATGTTGTCATGGAAGGAAATCTCTTTTGACAAAGGTGAGATGGAAAAACAAGGGCACTCACAACCCACCCATGACACTTTTAGCATAATGTGATTATAAAAGAGAAATTACATTAAAAAGATGTCTACAATGCCCATATAGGATAAACTGATAGAAATACATATAGAATAGCCAAATGAGTCATCCCATGCAAACAAAAAAGTTTCCAAGAGCTAAAACGTCTAAGTGATTCACTAGAATGTGAAAACACAAAAAAATGAATACAATGTACTTGGAGAAAAATCTAGGAAAAGTGCATAGATGGTTGTGAAGAGCTCTGAAATACCATCCCAATACCATTAGAATCATGAAAATTTGAGAAACGATTCAAAATTTATGAGCTCAAGAGTGAAAAATGCACCTATGACATTCAAGGATCAGATGCCCTTCCTTTTCACAATAGAAGCAAGCATTTGGTTTATTTAGGTATACTATAGGCTGGTCTAGTCCAAACCCTGGACCAACAATTTTAAGGTTTTCAGGTAATGGGTTGTTTAAGTCAACTTCTACACATGCTCTTGGATGAACCCTTAAGTTTGAGAACTTATCAAAATTATGCTTACACCAAATAACTCTACCTAGTTGAGCCACAATATATTTTAAGAGGGGTTTGAAGGCCAAGTTTAAGAAAGGAAACTCAACCCACATTAGATAACGTGAGCGAGAAGGTCCTTCAGGGTTAAAGTTAAATGTTCATGCTTGCAGGTATCAGATTTGTCCACAAATTTGTTGAAAATTGAGGTAATTATGTAGCTTAATACTTTGTAAAACTATGAGATTGTTGATCTAATTAAGTATTCTTTGTTACAGATTCTTTGTGGATGATTATCTGTTTAGATTCATTTTACCATTTGTAGAAGTAGACAAAAGGTTGTAGAAGAATAAGACCAGAAGATAGAAGTTACACAACATATACTGTGGAGAAACCCTTTTAGGAAAAAACTCCACCAAGAATCAATGTATTATTTAATCTCATAATAAGATTACAATAATTCCAATCCTTGCTTGAGATGCTTCTTTTGCCTTCAACAAATCTTCTTCACAACTTGTAATAAAATCTAATAAAACTTTCTTCAACTTGCTTGAGATAAATAGACAATAATCAGCCTTGTAAACTCCAAAGAGTTACAATTACAAAGCACAAAGCTTATCTCAAAAAACGTGCACCTATTCTTTGCAAGTAGAGTTCTACCATGAAGAACAATGTCAAAATGAGTCCATCCATTTGGGCATCCCAAACAGAAGTCATAACTCAACATTGATTCTGAAGATATCTTGTAAGCTTCTCCTCAAAGTTGGCGCCCAAGAATGGGCCCACTTAAGTTAGCCTTATAAAATATCTTATCATGCAAAAGTGTTAACTCCAAGATGCCAACTTGGGTGCCCAAGGTGGGTCCAAGTTAGTCTTTATTAACTAAAACATATCTCTCCACCATTCATGCATGATTGATCATCCCCTGTTAACTTAAAGTAGTTACTTGTTATAATATGTCATGCAACTCAAGTCATTAGCATGCAATTCAAGTTAACTGAAGTCAACTAACATGCAACTCAAACTAACTACATGCAATTGAAGATAATTGAACCATAACTGAACTAAACTGAACTGATCTGAACTAAATTTAACTGAACTCCATGCATGTAAACATCAATCCCTAGCTTCTAGGATCTTTACATGCATTATTGAAGTGTTATCTTTTTCTCCAAACAATTAACTTAACTCAAGGTGGGTTCCACCTTCCATGTGGGTGCCCCATGTGCTCCTATTATTTAGGAACTCATCTTGGACACCCTCACATGTTCCTATCATTTAGAATTAATTACAAATGTCAATTAACATGTTTATTTCATTCAAATTTAATCTCTTTCTAATCCTAGTGTTGGGGAACACTTTCCAAGGACTTAGGAGATACATGAAATAATGTTTAGGATTACAATTAAATGGCATCCTATTTCCAACAAAATTACCCAAGTGTCGTACTATAAAACAACCTAAGCATGATCTGTTGATTTAAACATATAGGAAATATACCCTTTGCCAAGCCCTCTTAGGGCATCAATCTCCCAACCTCGATTTTCCCAATTTAAATGAGCCCATTTGTAAAATTTTGCTTTAGTAGGGATACCTTTGAGAAAAAACAAGATAACAGTTCTATTTTATCATTCAACAATGATTTCAGTAACATCATCAAGAAGTTGTATTTCTAAAGTTTTACCAGATTTCGTGTCCTGTTGTTCATTAGGTAGAGATTCATCCATTTCTTTGTCCATTTTTGCATCCTCGGTAATATATCTGTGATCCTTTCTTGCATCTTCCATTGTGCTTCCTTCAGATGTCACTTTATTGCGCTCATTTTCCTATGTGGCTTCGAGAGATTCAGGGCTGCTACACCCAGATTGCCTGGCTTCCATTTTGAGGCACATAGCAGTTTCACATAATGCCAGAAAAGGGTTTGTGGAACTTTCCGTTGGCTCCTTACATAATAGCAGCAAGGGTTCCAACAATCTTCGCTTCATCTCAGCTAAAGCTTTGTTCCAAAAAACTTCGCTAGGGTTTCTGCTAAAGCTTCTGGATTCTTAATGTTGAAATATTTAGTGAGGTGACAAAGAATTCTCTTACCGATAATACATCGCCTTCACAAAATATGTACTTTACCAATAAATTTGCACTGTTTTAGTGCACACATTTTCATAAAAGGTGTGGGATGATAGTTAAGACCACCTTAACATGTACCGGCTCAATAGTCAATGGTATTTTCTCCCTTTTTAAAATAAATTGTTATTTACAATTTGTAATGATTTTCTTGGGAATAAGTCCCACACTCAAATTTGAATTTTTTTATTACTTAAAAAATATATAAAAATTGAATTAAGTGATTTTAAAAAAAAAAATTAAAAAAATAGTTTTGGTCTATAAATTTGAATGAATGCTAAACAAAATTGACATTTGGTTAATCAAAGTAAAAATGTGAGATCAATATATTGATGGTTCTAAAAGAATTACTGTACTATTGAAATATAACATAGAAAATCAAGAATGATCTATACAATTATTAAAACAAATAATGAAATTAAACCGAAACTATTGAATTGTAAGATTTCTTGCTCAATCTTACAAAGCATGATCTCTATAGTCACATTAAAACTATATTAGAAGATCCAACCATCATATAAATTAATTGAAGAATAATTCTAACAATATTCTCTCTCATTTTTTTCTTTTTTCTCTTTTTTTGAATTCAACACATTTTCAATTCATAGTTCTTTGTGGATGATTGTTTTTTAATATAAATATAAAATATGACTTCATAATTATAGGAAAACATCACATTAGAATAATTATATACTTGTTTGTTCTCTGATGATCTTTAGTATAATCATAAAGCTAGTTCCTTCTAAGGATTGACTTAAGAGAACTTGTCCCTTAGCAATCCAACAACCTCTTTGAAGTTATAAATACCAATAGTCCTTATGCCAAAGAAAATATCAAAGAATTCAACAAATTTGAAACCATAAGTCTTATACAAAAATGCAAACAAAAGACACATTCAAAGCATCTATTTTCTATACTAGATAACAAAAATCAACATCATATCAAATTCACTCACTCCCATCAATTCTAAACTAAGTAATGTTATTATTTTACATTGCTCTCTTAGTTTAATATCTTTTCTCACAACTTTAATTAATTATTTTCCCTTACAACTCTCTACTCCATCTTATATCTAAGTTAATTGAGGTTTTTATTTGTCGCTTTATTTTTCACTCCATAATCTATCATCTAAGATGTGGCATCACATGATTTGTTGCTTTTTAGATCTAAAGAATACATTTCATTCAATTATGGGTAGTCATCATCAACACTAACAACTTCAAAGTCACAACTATTGATCTAATACTGTTAAAAATATTAGGAATTAAATCAACAAATGCTATAACAACTATTGAAAAATGTTCAAATACTAGATCCTCTCCCCTACAAAATATTTGTGGTTTTAAATATTTTAGATATAAAAATAATCACTAAATTAAAAAATTAATAAGGCATATACAAATCTTATATATATTTAGTGGTGGATATTTGAAAAAAGAAAATAAAGAAAGAAACTTAAGAGAATTTGTTGTCGAAATGGTTAATTCAATTCATTCTAATTCATCGGCACTGCCCCCTTATTCACCGTGAACAAAGATACGAGCGAGATAACGATAACAAAACGTGTACTTATAAATTTGCACCATGTTAGTGCACACATTTTCATAAAAAGTAACGTGGGATGATATTAATACCACGTGCAACGGTTCAACAGTCGATGGTATTTTTTCCCTTTTAAAAATAAATTGTTATTACAAATTTTTAATGATTTTCTTGAGAGTAATTCCCACGCTTAAATTTGAAACTTTTTATTACTTAAAAAATTAATAATTTTGAATTAGGTGAATTTTAAAAAAATCCAAGAAATCTAGATTTGGATGTTAAGCAAAATTGAAACCAAATGTGAGATTAATTTATAGGAAAATTTCTCCTAATATTGAAATAAGTCTATTCTAATAACATAGAAAATAAAGAATAATCTATATATTATTAAAACAAATAACAAAATTAAACTCAAGCTATTGAATTGTAAGATTTCTTGTTCAATCTTATAAAACATGATCTCTACAGTCACATGAAAAGTATATTTTTAACTCTATTAGAAGATCCAACCTTCATATAAATTAGTTGTAGAATAATTTAAAAATATTCTCTCATTTTTATCTTTTTTATTTATTTTTAATTTAGGAACATTTTCAATTTGTAATTCTTTGTGGATGATTGTTTCTTTTAATATAAATATAAAACATGACTTCATAATTATAGGAAAATGTCACATATAGAACAATTACATGCTTGTTGTGTGGTGATCTTAAGTATGATCATAAGTTGTTTCCTTTAAAAGGTTGATTTAGGAGAACTTATGCCTTAGGGTGAGGTCCCATGGGGGGCTTCATGATCTGTTTTGAAGGAGCAAGGAGTCCAATGAAGTGAAAAAAAATGCTACACAATTAATTAGAATCTTTTCCTCAAAAATAATAGCCCCTACTTTTTAGTTCAAAAACTCAAGCCAGTGCAAAAGGGGTGGGGCTAGAAATTTCCCCACCAACTTAAGCTTTTTTCTACCACTTGTCAATCATATGAAGTTTTAAAATTCTCACCAATTAATTTTTTATTATTTTGTATTTATTTAAGTTGTTGAATTGAATATGCAAAGTAATAAAATTCATGAGACCACCAACTTCCATAAATATAGAAGCTTAAACTTTTAAGCTACAAAATTCATGGGACCACCCACTTTAAATAATCCTAAAAAATCTCAGCAACACCCATGAAATTTTTTAGGAAGCCCCCCTCCATGAGACCCCACCCTAGCAATCCAACAACCTCTTTGAGCTCATTTTAAATACCCATAATCCTTATGCAAGACAAATATCAAAGAATTCAACAAATCTGAAAGCAAAAGTCTTATACAAAAGTTCAAACAAAAGACACATTCAAAAAGCATCTATTTTCTATATTAGATAACAAGAATCAACATCATATCAAATTCACTCACTAACATCAATTCTAAACTAAATAATATTATATATATTACATTACTCTCTTAATTTAATATTCAAACATTAATGATCCTCTCACAACTTTAATTAATAGATCTAAATTAATTTACATAAAACTAAATATCTTATTTAATTATTTTAGATAAAAAATTATTTTCCTAAAGACCCCATCTTATATCTAAATTAATTGAGGTTTTTATTTTTCACTCCATAATCTGTCATCTAAAATAAAATATAATATAATGATGTATTCTAGTCTGGAGGTAGGTGATCACATTCGTAACAAATACATTACTAACCTATCCGAGGAATAATGGCGGAAAGCAAATATCAAATTCCAATTAGAAGTCAAAAACAATACATAGGGCTCCACAATGCAAGTGTCACCTAAGAGTGCACGGATCATTTTATTGTTATTTATTTAATAACAACACAGCAAACAAAAGAATGGTCCCTAGTCCTACAGTTAAAATTGAAGCTATTTTTCAATTGGTTATATGGGTATTTCTCATATTCTTCTAACCCCACCAATTTATGGGACAATTTAATAACTGGAATCATCTTTCTTGTCTTACTTTTTCTCTTGTCAGTTAACTTATTATTTTTGTTTTTTATGTTTTAATGTTTCAAGTCCTAGTCTCATATAAATTCTAAACATGTGACTACTTCCACACACTTTTTTTGGTGAATATATGTAAGGCTATTTTATAAATGATAATATAACCATTGTTTATATATAAAAAATATTAATATCATTTAATAATAAAATAAATTTTAAATAAAATATAAAGTAAATAAATTAAAGTGAAAAAGATTTTATATATATATATAAATTGTTTGTAATAATTTTTTTTTTTGTGTTTTTTATAAAAAAAAAGTTTGCGTTTGAAAAAAAAATCAAATCTTATATGAAATATTTGTGATTTTAAATAATATTAGATATAAAAATAATTACTAAATTAAAAAATCTCTTTTTAAATTTAATAAGGCGTATACAAATCATATATATTTTTAGCGGTGGATCTTCACCGCCCCTTTATTCACGGTGAAAAGCGAGATAAAGAAAACAAAACGTGTACTTTACCTATAAATTTGCACCATTTTAGTGCACACATTTTCATAAAAGGTGATGTGGGATGATATTAATACCACGTGTAACGTTCAAACAGTCAACGGTATTTTTTCTCTTTTAAAAATAAATTGTTATTTACAAATTTTTAATGATTTGGAAATAAGTCTCACCCTTAAATTTGAAAACTTTAGGTGATTTTTTTTTAAATCCAAGAAATCTAGATTTGGTCTATAAATCTGAATGAAGCAAAATCGACATTAATCTATTGGTGGTTACAGAAAAAACTCCTGAAATAAGGTCACTACTTCAATAAAATAGAAAATAAAGAATGATCTATAAAATTATTAAAACAAATAGCAAAATTAAACTGAACTATTGAATTGTAAGATTTCTTGCTCAATCTTGCAAGCACGATCTCTATAGTCACATCAAAAGTATCCTTTTTAATACGATTAGAAGATCTAACCTTCATAAAAATTAGTTGAAAATTAATTTTAAAAATATTTTCTCATTTTTATCTTTTTCTCATTTTTTTTTGAATTTAGCACATTTTCAATTTGTAGTTCTTTGTGGATGATTGTTTCTTTTAATATAAATATAAAATACGACTCCATAATTATAGGAAAATATCACATATAAAATAATTACATATTTGCTCTTTAGTCATTGTAAGTATGATCATAAAAGTTGGTTCCTTCTAAGGGTTGACTTATGAGAACTTGTTCCTTAGCAATCCAACAACCTCCTTGAAGTCATTTTAAATACCAGTAGTCCTTATGTTAAAACAAATATCAAAGATTTCAATAAATTTGAAAGCAAAAGCCCTATACAAAAGTTCAAAGCATCTATTTTCTATATTATGGGAGAGGACCCAGTAGTTGAGCATGTTTCAATAGTTGTGATAGTAGTTGTTTATATAATGCCCAACAGTTGTGACATGACTACCCTAGCTTAAAGAAAATGTATTCCTTTGATCTAAAAAGCAACCAATCATGTGATGCCAAATCAACGCTCAACTACCCATGATGTGAATGCACAGGTATTGGTAGCACTTTTTTTTGGGTCTTTTTGGATATCTTGGGAAAAAGCATGCTAATGTGGCATCATATTTGCTGATGTGGCCCTGAAATGAAAGTTATAAGTAGGGGACTTGCCAAGTAAGCTGTTGTAAAAAATTGGGAGTGATTTGAAATTTCCACATAAGATTTAATTAGAACCGCAAAGTTAGGGTGCACCACTACTGGGTCCTCTCCCCTAGATAACAAGAATCAACATCATATTGAAATCACTCACTCGCATCAATTCTAAACTAAATAATGTTATCTATATTACATTGCTCTTTTAATATAATAATCAAACATCAATGATCACTCTCACAACTTTAATTAATCAATCTAAATTAATTTATATATAAAACTAAGACTAAATATCTTATTTAATTATTTTAGAGAAAAAAAAGTTTCTTAGGGGAATTTTTGTTGTCTCTGTATGCGACTTAACTGCTTATAGACAAAATTGTGGTTTTTTGGGTAGTAACGATGCATGTTGTGGACACTATTAAGGGCGAAAGGATCAAAAAGTACTCATTTCAAAGTGTCATCTGATACATATTCTCTATTGTCCCCATACCCGTTCACTTTGACCACCATAAAATTTGCACAATTGATCCAATACATATGCACAAATATGCACAAATGCCCCAATAATAGTGTGCTATTGGTCCAATCCATATGCACAACTGATTCAATTAAACACTATTTTTTGTAGCTAATGGATATAAAGTGGATAACTATTCGTACATTTGAAAAAAATTAGTGGGCTTTTAATTAGCATGTATGATATAACGGTTATTGGAGCTATAACAACTATTAGTAGCCCCTACTTTTTAGCTCACAAACTTAAGCGGGTGCAAAAGGGGTGGGGCTAGAAATTGCCCCACCAGCTTAGGCTTTTTCTGCCACTTGTCAATCATTTGAAGTTTTAAAATTGTCACCAATTTTTTTTTTTTTTTATATTTATTTAAACTGTTGAATTGAATATGCAAAGTAATAAAATTCATGAGACCACCAACTTCCAGAAATATAGGAGCTTAAACTTTTAAGCTTAAGCTTAAGCTACAAAATTCATGGGACCACCCACAAAAATTTCTTAGGAAGCCCCCCTCCATGGGACCTCACCCTTGACAATCCAACAACCTCTTTGAGGCCATTTTAAATAAAAATAGTCCTTATACTAATAAAACAAATATCAGAGAATTCAACAAATTTGAAAGCAAAAGCCTTATACAAAAGTTCAAACAAAAGACAAATCCAAAGCATCTATATTTTCTATATTAGATAACAAGAATCAACATCATATCAAATTCACTCACTCGCGTCAATTCTAAATTAAGCAATGTTATCTATATCACATTTACTCTCTTAATTTAATATTCAAACATCAATGATCACTCTCACAACTTTAATTAATCAATCTAAATTAGTTTATATAAATTATTTACATCAATTTTCTGAATGCAAAAAAAATTACCCATCAAATCCAGTAATTTGATATAAATAATCATTATGAATTATAAAAACTTGATATCTCTAATTTATATAAAACTAAAGATTTTATTTAATTATTTTAGATAAAAAATTATTTTCCCTTACAACTCTTTGAAGACTCCATCTTATATCTAAATTAATTGAGGTTGTTATTTTTCACTCCATAGTCTATCATCTAAAATAAAATGAAATATAATGATGTATTCCAGTCAGGAGGTTGGTAATTCAGAAGATGGTATCATATCGTATTCGTAAAAGACACATTACCAACATATCTACGGAAAAATGGCGGAAAGCAAATATCAAATTCCAATAAGCATGTCAAGAACAATACATGGGGCTCCACACATTTTGGTACCACAATACAAAGTATCACCTAAGAGTGCACGGATCATCTGATTCTGTCGGTGCTCTTGATTTGACAATGAATTCAGTCTATTTGTATTTATTTACTTAAATAACCAACACGGAAAACAAAAGAATAGTCTATACAGTTAAAATCAAAGCTATGGAATTACAAGACTGGCTTGCCCGGCCCTACGAAGAACGCCTTGTAAACTGACATCAAAAGCATCCTTCACGCCGTGAGAAGCTCCAATGTTCATGTAAATTAACTGCGGAATAATTCCAGCAATGTTCTCTCTCATTGACCTCTTCCTCTCCGCCGAATATGAATCCAGCACATCCTCAATTCGCAGCCCTCCATTGACGACTGTTTCTTCCGGTATAAACACAGAATAGGAATCCGTAACCGTAGGAAGATGCCAAGTATACTGCTGATACGCAGAATCGTTCCTGAAAAAAACCGGTATACACCCGGCAATGAGGCCATCGAATGTGGATCGCCGGGTGGGCGAGTCGCCCGGCGGCTGCAAACAAAAATCCGCCTTCAACAACTTCTCCATCACCGCCATCGGTCTGTGACTGCACTTGATCTCTCCACAATTCAAAAAATCACACTTCGAAGAACTTTTACATTGTTGTATGATCGTCTGCCTCAGCCCCACATCTTTCCGCTCTCCGCCGACAAAAGCGAACAAAGAAATCCTCTCCGCCGACGCGACCTGGCCCGTCCATCTCGTCAGCTCTTGAACCGAGGAAGGATGAAACGACGTCAAGTACGGAATGGCCTGTTCCCGAGTGACCCACGTCCTCCCTTCCACGCACAGCACCGTCACATTCTCCAAAGCCGTAAGCTCCAGCATACCCGAACCCCACCCGCGGCCGGCCGCGCACAGATCCCACGCGGTCCGACCCGTGACAATAAAATGGTCCGCTCCTCCCTTTCGCCTCCACCTTGACCCGCCGTTGTCCTCCAGCCAGGCCACGAGCTCCGACCCGTGCTCGCTCGCCCGCCCCTTCTCGGGCCCGTAGAGAAACCTTAGCGCATCCAGACCACTATAATACGGCACATAAAACGCATCCGCTGCCTCCATGGACTCCACCAGGCATGGATATTCCATCATCCTCCTGTGAAAAACCAGCTCCACCATATACAAATCCGAAGCGTACCACCCACTTCTATTGCCGCCCAAAGCCCTCCCAAGCCCGCCATTGTCCACATGCCTGCAGAAATCGAGCCACGGCACAATCTGCCCGCTGCAATTTTTCAGCAACAAAGTGTTAAATCTCTCCGGCAAATTGTACATGTAGATCCGCTTCCCCTGGCAATTATCACCAGATGCTATAACTCCAGTGTCTATGTAAAATTCCCTGTCGAATTTCATATGGATCACAAAAACAATAAGAATGAAAATTGTCCCACACAATGCATGAGAATATTTCCATGCCCTCATCTTTTGTTCGAACAGATACATTCTGCCAATTTTCTTTCTAACCAATACGTCTCTGCCATTGTTCATCTTCATAACTTTTTTGGCTGCATTCCAAATGAGCTGAGTGAAGTGATGGATACAAGGACGTCGCCTAGCTTTAATACGACGCACAGGGTGAAATGTAGCAATCACAGATCATTTTTAAAAAGGAAACAGGGCATCTAGTACCTTGTTATTTACAGATCGTTTCAGAATTTTCTTTTTAAATCGTAAAATTTTACGCTTAACGGGTCAAACATAATTGTAGACATATGTAAATCGTTAAAGTTAACGGGACGAGGTGCTGCCTCCACCGGCTACTCTCATGGAAAAGTAACAGAGACGAGCATGGCGTGCATGTACACCCGTCCCGTACGATACGATTTACAGGGGATTCGAGTCGCTTTATGTAATTTTAAAATGAATTACAGTGCGAATGAGTCCGATCGAAGTTTGGTGGAATAAAAATTCAAATTAGAATAATGTTATGAATTAAACTAAGGCCGATGTGATGGAAATTGTCTCGCTGTTTTACTTTTAGTAAAGTATTCAACAACATCTGTTTTACCTTTTTTAAAGTAGTATCGGGTAATTCGTGAGAGTACAAGCGATTACTTCCTTGGCGCTGAAAGGCATCTTGTTTTTCAACACCGAGGAAATTGGGTCCACTTTTTTCACCTATAATTCTTGGTGAGCTCTATTTTACATTAATTGTTTGTGATGACTAGTCTCTAAGAAAATGGAAAATACCATGTCTACGAGCAATAGGCGGCTGTTATTGCTTTGAAAGATGTTCCACTCTCGATGATAACATTTCCTTTTTTTTTTGGGTCATTCACAAATTATTTGTAGTTATTCGATATGGAGGACTGAGGGGTATCCATTCTGTCAAATTCGCCCACGATCCTGGCCTCGTCTCTTTTTCGGTGTCAGAGCCGTCAAATTCGCCCAGGATCCCCACCTCATCTCTTTTTTGGTGTCGGAGTCTTTGCACTCAGCGAGACTTGATCCTTGGTGGGCTCATTTAGAACCTTTCAACTTCACAAATAGACCAAGGGCCCATTAACAACATTTTCCACCTTTTACTTTTTACTTTTTTGCAAAATTCTCTCCGCATTACCCACGTCATAACCATTTTTAAATTCTAATTAATTAATGATAATATAGATGTTATGAAAGAATGATAGAGACTAAAAAAAAAAAGTTTTCTTAGCATTATCTAAAGTCATCACTAAAATGATTTGATCATCTTCTAAATTCTAATTAATTAATGATAATACATGTTATGAAAGTTCGCATTACCCAAAGTCATCACTAAAATGATTTGATCATCTTCTAAATTCTAATTAATTAATGATAATATACATGCTATGAAAGAATGCATTATCTAAGGTCATCACTAAAATGATTTGATCATCTTCTAAATCTAATTAATTAATGATAATATAGATGCTATGATAGGACAAAGAGATAAAGAAAACTCTCTCCCCATTACCTAGGTCATCATTAAAATGATTTGACCAACTTCTAAATTATAATTAATTGATGATAATATAGATGTCATGAAATGACGATAAAGACAAATATTTAATATTAACTAGATAAAAATATGTGTTTTCTATTTTTGACTTTTTAAAATTTTGTGTCATTTAGATATATAGTTTTAATATTTAATTTCATTCATTGAATATATCAACTAATTTTAAATATATAAAATATATCTATCTAAAAATATTTAGAAATACAATTCTTTTATTTATTTAAAAATTAATTTATTGTAATTTAGAATTTAGAATTTAGAATTTTATTTAAAGATCAAGTTTTATGTTTGTATAAGTTCTTCAATGTATCTTGTATCCATATTCAATCATGGAAATCTCACTCTCAATATCTGCCATTGAATAATCAAATAGATAAATAAATCAAAAAATAAAACTTGAGGATCCAAATTAAGGGCAAGATGTGATGTAAAAATGATCACATAGTGAAAATTAAACCCTAGAGAACACGCATAATAATGAAGCATCTAAGTTAATGGTAATCTAAGTCCTAATATCTAAATAAAATATTCAATTGAATAAGGAAATTTCCAAACCCTTTAAAGAACAAATAAAGCTTAAGGTCAAAACCTAAGTTGTGTAGGAATGTTGAGTTTATCAAATAAATGTGTGGGAAATAAGTATATAGGTCACATATATATTCCAGGGAAAATTAAAGAATAATAAAATACTAGGATTTAGAGTCAGGTCTAGAAGAAATAAATGCATAATTAAATTTATGAAACTTAATTTTACAATACTTAGCTCAAAATATAAATGGAGTAATAAAGTACATAAGATTTCATGAGTTAATTTATCAATATGTAGAAAGATAAGACATTATTGAAAGAATGCATATATATATATATATATATATATATATATATATATATATATATATATATATATATATATAAACATGGGTGAGAGAAGAAAATTATAAAGGAATTGACCAATGTAGTAGATGTGCCTTGATAAATTATACATATGTTTAAAGTGGGTGGTGTCAAGAGATACTATTTGAGAACTTGTTGGGCAAATATTTTGTTCTATTTTGGTCAAGCCCCTAGAAAAGTTGATTTAATGATTATGAATAAAGACTAAAGACATCATGCCAACATGTAGTACATCTAGGATGATGATACAAGCTAACAATATAATTGTGATCCTATTATGATGCTCTCACTTCCTAGTTTTCTACACTCATTCCTCTATAGTTTTAAATTTATATGTATTTAAAAATAAGATAGCACACAAATTCACACAAATATGTGTTACATCTACCCATAAAAGACAGCAAGAAAAGGTTAGCAAGATTTACTTTGTATTTTATGATGTAATAGTTTGAGGTTCAAATCCACATGTATGAATTGACCTAGGCCTAAATTTAAACAAATGTGGCAAAGTGAATATTTAGAGATTAAAATTAGTAATAATACCTCTATACATGTGGTGGCTAGCGTTATTAAAATTTCAAACCCAAGTAGGGGTTAAGCAAACCCCCTCTTGAAGTTTGGTACAAGTTCAACTTTGATGAGGCTCCTAGAGGTAATATTGGCTACTCAAGGGAAAGATGTATAATCAAAGATCATGGTGGAGTTCATGGGGATAGTAGCAAAAAACTCAATTCAAGAACTAATAATGAGACTGTAGAAGCCCAAGCCTTTGTCCTCAAACTTGAAACTTGCGAACATTTCTATCTAGGTTGAGTGTGCATTGAGGGAGGCTCTTTAATTATAATCAATGTCATTCTATAGAGAAGTAAATGGTTCGATGTGAATGCTCTAGCAAACATGATAATTGAATGAATCTAGAGTGTATTATCAATAGCTCCCAACTCACATGAAGGTAGTTAATGCCAAATATTTTGTGTAACTTCCCATTATTATACAATGGGAATTCATAGACTTTGAGTTAATACTAAGTTCAACTCATTTCAAACCAGAGCATATACTAGTAGGAGTCAGAGAGTACATGATTGATTATTACAATAATCATCAAGAATCCATATTTAAGGTATATAAAGATGCCTTACTACCTCCCTAGTCTCAAAGTGTCAATGATATTTGCAATGGATACTATGGTGTGGTTAATGGCATTTAGAAAATGCAAATTGATTTTCTTAATGAAATTTCAAACTTTAGGTTGAAAAAAATCTTCAAGGCTAGGGTAATCATTGTTCTCCATGCAATAAAAGACACTTTGGATGAGAGTTTCATCTCCACTTTGTACTACAAAAATGTTGTCACTAATGTTTTTCCAATGTTTGTAAAGGTCTTTCTTGAGGTAAGGAAGCCAAAGGATGTCATTATTGTAGTAGCTAAAAATTAGCTCTATCGTAGGATCATCTACAAAAATAATGAAAACCTTCCACGAGAGAGTATGCAAGAAATGAGCTTGCTTGATATTAAGATGATCTATCAAATATGATGATGAGGTATCATACAAGAGTGTACAATGACCTTGCTTATATAGAAAAGGTGTGGTGAAGTACCAAATTCCAAAACATTAAATGGCTAGTGTCATTATTAAATGGCATGAACCATCATTAAATGACCTAAGACTCTAATATTTATTAAAAGATAAAAATTATCTAAACAACTCAAATATGCATAGGACCTAAGTGGAATTAACATGTAAATAGGACCCCACTAATTAACTAGTTAGGTAAATTACCTATTTACACCAACAATTACTTGACTATAGCTAAAGATTTTATAAAGTTGAGGTGGAGAGGGGGTTCGAAGACCATTTTGAATAATGTCATGATTGGTCTTGGTTTTCACTCTAGTGATGGGGTATGGTTGATCGTCAATCTACCATAAACTAGTCCTTGGGTCTCATTTTTATCTCGATGGTGGGCCAAAATGAAGTGCAAAGGAAATAAAAGGAAAAATGAGGAATTTAATTCCTTAAATTTGCATCTAGTGTAGCTCCAACATAAGGACTAAACTTTCCTTTTGCATTCAAGGTTGGAAGTTTTGACTTGAATTTTGGTGAAGAAATTGATATGGAGGAAGAGGTATGAAGAACACAAGAATTTGAGAGAAATGTAATGGTTTTTTGTTAACCCCATAATTATAGAATATAATAACTTAATCAATGTTATGAAACTGTGTCACCCTACGAGGTTTTGGATTATGAGCACTCCACAAGAGTAATCATTCAAAACTATAAATTTCTTTATTATATTATTATTATAGAATAGTATGGTTCCTATGGCCACATTCACCTATCAAAACATGAGCAATAATGAAGACAAACTAAATAAAATTATGAGCTAAATTCAATTTAATAATATATCACTTATAAACTTGTTACTCCATAAAAAACAACCTAATTAAAATATATATACTCAAAACACAAAAAAAAAACATAAATATACACTTTTTAAATAATATAGAATATAAATAGATATGTATTCAAATATTAAATACCCAAACCAATAAATTATATCAAATATAAGACAATACCTTTCTAAATCCACAAAATAAAATTTCAATTGATGCCTTTCTAAATCTACAAGATAAAATCTTAATTGATAACTTTCTAAATCTACAAAATAAAAATAAAAATATATTAAAATTTTAATTGTCTCATTCTATACAATTTCATTTGCTTTGTTTCAATTAAAAAAAATAGTAACTTGTGACTACCAATTTATTCATTAACGATCTCTCGAGTTATCTCTCCTCCCAAATACTAAAATGCTAAAAGGGATTACATTTAGGTAATATAGTTAAACGCTGTCTGTGGAGTTCTTTTCTTTTTTTGATGAAACATTTACATATACAAATAAATGCGTCCAAATATATCCTAGTCTTTTTAAGAAGTGCCTGTGATACAGAATCTCTCCATCTTATTTTTTTATTTTAACATATAGTTTTTAAAATCTTAAACATTAAGATGAAATGATATTTATGAGCTTTTAAGATTTACAGGTTCAGCTGTTCAGTTTTTTTTTTCTATTTTAAAATAAGGTTTTTATTTATTATTTCTATAATTAGTAGGTGTAGGGATTGGGATAAAAAGTTTCATTGATTACATCATTCATTAAGGTTTAAATTTTTAAATATGGTGTAAGAGATGAGGTCAGGATTGTACCCGGTACAGACTCGAAATGGATACTTTTTAATCTTTGACTCTCAATTAGCAAAAATGAACTTGTGAATGATATAAAATCTTCCCTATAAGATCTGGTTTGCAATTTTTCTTTTAAAAAGATCCCAAAACTGTCTTATCTAAACCTGCTGAACGTTAAGAAAACCAACATTTAGCTCAGGAATCCATTGGCCTGGCACTCCACTAAGCAATTCAATTAGCAAAAAATACACTGGCATTTCAAAACCCTTTCATGGTTTATTTTTGTTCTAAAATTTGATCTCCTTCTTTCAGAACTGCTCTTTTGTGCTCCTTGGTCCTAGTACCATAGTTGATGTTTTGATTGATCACATCTCCCTCCCTGAATTTTTGTGTGTTTTATTAATGAGAAAAATAAATTGGAAACAACAGAATTTGAAAATTTCTACAGCAAGACATGTGACTAGTCAAATGAAAGAAAGTTGTAAGCTTCTTGGTATAAAACAACTGAGAAGCTGTATAATTTATGCATGTGGATGGCCGAAACAGATCAACAAAGTAAGAGTGCATTGACAAGTAACACAGACACTGTCAGTCCCAAGAAAAAAAGATGCACCACATAAATCATGAAACCAGTTTGAGAGAAGTCCAAACCAAGAAGCTATAGAGTACAAGCTGATCACAAGAGAAAAGGAAAAAAACTTGGCATGAAGTAGCTATCATGGAATTGCCTAAAGAGTGTTTGAGATTGATAGTGCTCTGGAGTGCAGGTCCAAAGCTTTATGACAATCAAAAAATGTTTAAATTCCATACCAAAATTACTCAGAATTTTGATAATATCTTTTCAGCCCTCAAATTTGCTCAAAATAAAATGAATCACGGCAACAAAATTACACTTCTGACATGAAAATTACGAAACCAGGAAAAATAAAGATTTTGGAAAAACCCTACAAATATACGTTTAAAACTATTCTGCTTTTCAAAACCACCGAGAGCTTCTACAAAAGGTAGAAATTCCAGTTACAAATTTCAAAACAAACATGCATCAAGAAAAAGAATGATATGAATTTCACCTCACCAACCCAAAGTCGAAAAAATCTTTTGTAAAATCATGCACTCCACATGCTAGATTTTCACATTTGTTGTCCCATCCATGGCGTAATTATCATTATCCTAACAAACTCTCCATCTTTTGGAAGCCCTCAATCCCGCTATCTCTCCCTCCAAGTGCTCCATCTCCTCACTCCAGCCATGAAGAAAATGGTAAGCTTATCATAGTACCAAAAATCTATATTTTGGGATTAACCTGGCAAACCAAAACACAGGATTTTTTCAATTAATCAAGTAAAAACATGGTTTAAAGTTTGAGAAATAATTGGGAAGAAAATGCTGTATGAATGGGAAAAAACACTCACAAACTCTAAATCCTAACCATAATTTTTTGTAAAAAAACGTCTGAAATCAATCTGCCTCTTTAATGGCCAAAAACACTGCCAAAAACCCGACATTCTCACCTCTATATGCCAAGCAAGCTTTCCATGCCCATCTATGAGCCGATTAAAGGAACACCGTAGTATGCATGAATGCGAAATGTGGAAACATAGACAATGCAGGTGAATCACCTTGAAAAACCCCATCAAATTAACCTCTACACATGCTCAGAATCTGTATAATAAGGTGTCAAAGTTAGGGTGCACCACTACTGGGTCCTCTCCCCTAGATAACAAGAATCAACATCATATCGAAATCACTCACTCGCATCAATTCTAAACTAAATAATGTTATCTATATTACATTGCTCTTTAAATATAATAATCAAACATCAATGATCACTCTCACAACTTTAATTAATCAATCTAAATTAATTTATATAAAACTAAAACTAAATATCTTATTTAATTATTTTAGAGAAAAAAAGGTTTCTTAGGGGAATTTTTGTTGTCTCTGTATGCGACTTAACTGCTTATAGCAAAAATTGTGGTTTTTTGGGTAGTAACGATGCATGTTGTGGACACTATTAAGGGCGAAAGGATCAAAAAGTACTCATTTCAAAGTGTCATCTGATACATATTCTCTATTGTCCCCATACCCGTTCACTTTGACCACCATAAAATTTGCACAATTGATCCAATACATATGCACAAATATGCACAAATGCCCCAATAATAGTGTGCTATTGGTCCAATCCATATGTACAATTGATTCAATTAAACACTATTTTTTGTAGCTAATGGATATAAAGTGGATAACTATTTGTACATTTGAAAAAATTTAGTGGGCTTTTAATTAGCATGTATGATATAACGGTTATTGGAGCTATAACAACTATTAGTAGCCCCTGCTTTTTAGCTCACAAACTTAAGCGGGTGCAAAAGGGGTGGGGCTAGAAATTGCCCCACCAGCTTAGGCTTTTTCTGCCACTTGTCAATCATTTGAAGTTTTAAAATTGTCACCAATTTTTATTTTATTTTATATTTATTTAAACTGTTGAATTGAATATGCAAAGTAATAAAATTCATGAGACCACCAACTTCCAGAAATATAGGAGCTTAAACTTTTAAGCTTAAGCTTAAGCTACAAAATTCATGGGACCACCCACAAAAATTTCTTAGGAAGCCCCCCTCCATGGGACCTCACCCTTGACAATCCAACAACCTCTTTGAGGCCATTTTAAATAAAAATAGTCCTTATACTAATAAAACAAATATTAGAGAATTCAACAAATTTGAAAGCAAAAGCCTTATACAAAAGTTCAAACAAAAGACAAATCCAAAGCATCTATTTTCTATATTAGATAACAAGAATCAACATCATATCATATTCACTCACTCGCGTCAATTCTATATTAAGCAATGTTATCTATATCACATTTACTCTCTTAATTTAATATTCAAACATCAATGATCACTCTCACAACTTTAATTAATCAATCTAAATTAGTTTATATAAATTATTTACATCAATTTTCTGAATGCAAAAAAAATTACCCATCAAATCCAGTAATTTGATATAAATAATCATTATGAATTATAAAAACTTGATATCTCTAATTTATATAAAACTAAAGATTTTATTTAATTATTTTAGATAAAAAATTATTTTCCCTTACAACTCTTTGAAGACTCCATCTTATATCTAAATTAATTGAGGTTATTTTTCACTCCATAATCTATCATCTAAAATAAAATGAAATATAATGATGTATTCTAGTCTGGAGGTAGGTAGCCTAATCAGAAGATGGTATCATATCGCATTCGTAAAAGACACATTACCAACATATCTACGGAATAATGGCGGAAAGCAAATATCAAATTCCAATAAGAAGTCAAGAACAATACATGGGGCTCCACACATTTTGGTACCACAATACAAAGTGTCACCTAAGAGTGCACGGATCATCTTATTCTGTCGGTGCTCTTGATTTGACAATGAATTCATTTTATTTGTATTTATTTGCTTAAATAACCAACATGGAAAACAAAAGAATAGTCTATACAGTTAAAATTAAAGCTATGGAATTACAAGACTGGCTTGCCCGGCCCTACGAAGAACGCCTTGTAAACTGACATCAAAAGCATCCTTCACGCCGTGAGAAGCTCCAATGTTCATGTAAATTAACTGTGGAATAATTCCAGCAATGTTCTCTCTCATTGACCTCTTCCTCTCCGCCGAATACGAATCCAGCACATCCTCAATTGGCAGCCCTCCATTGACGACCGTTTCTTCCGGTATAAACACAGAATAGGAATCCGTAACCGTAGGAAGATGCCAAGTATACTGCTGATACGCAGAATCGTTCCTGAAAAAAACCGGTATACACCCGGCAATGAGGCCATCGAATGTGGATCGCCGGGTGGGCGAGTCGCCCGGCGGCTGCAAACAAAAATCCGCCTTCAACAACTTCTCCATCACCGCCATCGGTCTGTGACTGCACTTGATCTCTCCACAATTCAAAAAATCACACTTTGAAGAACTTTTACACTGTTGTATGATCGCCTGCCTCAGCCCCACATCTTTCCGCTCCCCGCCGACAAAAGCGAACAATGAAATCCTCTCCGCCGACGCGACCTGGCCCGTCCATCTCGTCAGCTCTTGAACCGAGGAAGGATTAAACGGACGTCAAGTGTTTGAAATGGCCTGTTCCTGAGTGATTCCACGTCCTCCCTTCCACGGCCAGCACCGGGTCACATATTCTCCAAAGCCAAGTTCCAGCATACCCAGGCCCACCTGCATGCACAGATCCCACGCGGTCCGGACCCGTGGACAATAAAATGGTCCGCCTCCTTTGCCTCCCACCTGACCTCGGCTGTTGTCCTCCAGTTAGGCCACGAGCTCCACCTGTGCTCGCTTCAGTCTGCCCCTTCTCGGGCCTCCGTAGAGAAACTCCAGAAGTGCATCCATACCACTATAATACTGCACATAAACGCATCTGCTGCCTCCATGACTGGCACCAGGCATGGATATTCATCATCCCTCCAGAAAACCAGCTCCACCATATACAAATCCGAAGCGTACCACCCACTTCTATTGCCGCCCAAAGCCCTCCCAAGCCCGCCATTGTCCACATGCCTGCAGAAATCGAGCCACGGCACAATCTGCCCGCTACAATTTTTCAGCAACAAAGTGTTAAATCTATCCGGCAAATTGTACATATAGATCCGCTTCCCCTGGCAATTATCACCAGATGCTATAACTCCAGTGTCTATATGAAATTCCCTGTCGAATTTCATATGGATCACAAAAACAATGAGAATGAAAATTGTCCCACACAATGCATGAGAATATCTCCATGCCCTCATCTTTTGTCTAGAAATATGATACATCTCTGCCAATTTTCTCTTTCTAACCACGTCTCTGCTTAATTGTTCATCTTCAGTAACTTTTTGGCTGTACAAATGAGCTGTGAGAAGTGGATGTGGACAATGACGTCGCCTCTAGTTTTAATAGCACAGGGAAGGAAATGTAGCAATCGTTTGGAAGATCATTTTTAAAAGGAAACAGGGTACTAGTACCTTGGTTATTTGGCTAGATCTGTTTCAGAATTTTCTTTAAATCAAAATTCTACGTCAAAACGGGGTCAACATAATTAGAACATAAATCGTTAAAGTTAACGTGGGACGAGGTGCTGCCTCCACCGGTTACCTCATGGAAAAGTAAATAGAGACGAGTATATATGTACAAAATAATCTGTCCCGTACGATGATTTTACAGGGATCTGAGTCGTTTTATGTAATTCTTAAAATGAATTACAGTGCGAAATGGAGAGTCCGATCGAAGTTTGGTAACAAAACAAATTAGAATAGTGCTGAATTAAAACTAGGGCTGATGTGATGAAATTGTCCGTTGTTTCATTTTTAAAGTATTCAACATCTGGTTTTACCTTTTTTAAAATAGTATCGTAATCTTGTGAGAGTACTAGTGATTACTTCCTTTGACGCTGAAAGGCATCTTGTTTTTCAAAACACTGAGGAAATTAACGCACTTTTTTTCACCTATAATTCTTGGTGAGCTCTATTTTACATTAATTGTTTGTGATGACTAGTCTCTAAGAAAATGGAAAATACCATGTCTACGAGCAATAGGCGGCTGTTATTGCTTTGAAAGATGTTCCACTCTCGATGATAACATTTCCTTTTTTTTTTTGGGTCATCCATAAATTTTTTGTAGCTATTCGATAAGGAGGACTGAGGGGTATCCATTCTGTCAAATTCGCTCACGAACTCGTCTCTTTTTCGGTGTCAGAGCCATCAAATTCGCCCACGATCCCCACCTCATCTCTTTTTTGGTGTCGGAGCCTTTGCACTCAGCGAGACTTGATCCTTGGTGGGCTCATTTAGAACCTTTCAACTTCACAAATAGACCAAGGGCCCATTAACAACATTTTACACCTTTTAACTTCTACTTCTTTGGAAAATTCTCTCTGCATTACCCACATCATAACCATTTTTAAATTCTAATTAATTAATGATAATATAGATGTTATGAAAGAATGATAGAGACAAAAAAAAAAGGTTCTCTTAACATTATCTAAAGTCATCACTAAAATGATTTGATCATCTTCTAAATTCTAATTAATTAATGATAATATACATGTTATGAAAGTTCACATTACCCAAAGTCATCACTAAAATGATTTGATCATCTTCTAAATTCTAATTAATTAATTATAATATACATGTTATGAAAGGATGCATTATCTAAGGTCATCACTAAAATGATTTGATCATCTTCTAAATCTAATTAATTAATGATAATATAGATGTTATGATAGGACAAAGAGATAAAGAAAACTCTCTCCCCATTACCTAGGTCATCATTAAAATGATTTGACCAACTTCTAAATTATAATTAATTGATGATAATATAGATGTCATGAAATGACGATAAAGATAAATATTTAATATTAACTAGATAAAAATATGTGTTTTCTATTTTTGACTTTTTAAAATTTTGTGTCATTTAGATATATAGTTTTAATATTTAATTTCATTCATTGAATATATCAACTAATTTTAAATATATAAAATATATCTATCTAAAAATATTTAGAAATACAATTCTTTTATTTATTTAAAAATTAATTTATTGTAATTTAGAATTTAGAATTTAGAATTTTATTTAAAGATCAAGTTTTATGTTTGTATAAGTTCTTCAATGTATCTTGTATCCATATTCAATCATGGAAATCTCACTCTCAATATCTGCCATTGAATAATCAAATAGATAAATAAATCAAAAAATAAAACTTGAGGATCCAAATTAAGGGCAAGATGTGATGTAAAAATGATCACATAGTGAAAATTAAACCCTAGAGAACACGCATAATAATGAAGCATCTAAGTTAATGGTAATCTAAGTCCTAATATCTAAATAAAATATCTAATTGAATAAGGAAATTTCCAAACCCTTTAAAGAACAAATAAAGTTTAAGGTCAAAACCTAAATGGTAGGAATGTTGAGTTTATCAAATAAATGTGTGGAAATATATATAGGTCACATAGACATTCCGTGGAAAATTAAAGAATAATAAAACATCAGATTGGGGAGTCAGGTCTAGAAGAAATAAATGCATAATTAAACTTTATGAAACCTCTAATTTTACAATAATTTAGCTCAAAATATAAACGAGTACCAAAGTACATAAGATTCTTACGAAAGTTAATTTTATCAATATGTAGAAAGATAAGACATTATTGAAAGAATGATATATAGAGAGTTATATATATATATATATATATATATATATATATATATATATATATATATATATATATATATATATATATAAACACAAGTGAGAGAAGAAAACTATAAAACACCAAATGTAGTGATGCCTTGATAAATTATACATGTTTAAAGTGTGGGAGGTGTCAAGAGATACCATTTGAGAACTTGTTGGCAAATATTTCACCCTATTTTGTCAAGCCCTCAGAAAGTTGATTTAACATTTCATGAATAAAGACTAAAGACACTTAGATGAGATCCATGATTTAATTGACACCATGTGCTATCAACAAGAAAAGGTTAAAGCAAGATTTACTTTGTATTTTATGATGTAATAGTTTGAGGCTCCAAATCCACACAGGCATGTGACTGACCTAGGTCTAAATTTCTAAACAACAAATGTGGCAAAGTGAATATTTGAGATTAAAATTAGTAATACACCTCTATACATGTGGTGGCTACGCTTATTAAAATTTCAACCCAAGTAGGTTAAGCAACCCCTCTTGAAGTTTTCCTGAAAATAAGTTCAACTTTTTACGAGGTTCTAGAGGCAATATTGGCTACTCAAGGGCAAGATGTATAATCAAAGATCATGGTGGAGTTCATGGGGATAGTAGCAAAAAACTCAATTCAAGAACTAGTAATGAGGTGGAAGCCCAAGCCTTTGTCCTCAAACTTGAAACTTGTGAACATTTCTATCTAGGCTGAGTGTAATGAGGGAGTGGCCTTTAATTATAATCAAATGTCATTCTATAGAGAAGCAATGGTCTGTAATGAAATGCCTAGCAAACATGATAATTGAACAATCTAGAGTGTACTATCAATAGCTCCCAACCTCACATGAAGGTAGTTACGCTAAATATTTTGTAACTTCCACTATTATACAGTACTGGGAATTCATAGACTTGAAAGCCATCACTAAGTTCAACTCATTTCAAACCAAAGCATATATCTAGTAGGAGTCAGAGGCACACGATTGATTACTGCAATAATCATCAAGAACCATATTTAAGGTATATAAAGACGTTTTCTACCACCTCCCTAAATTCAAACAACATATTTGCATGGATATTCATGGTGTGGTTAATGGGTATTTGAGAAATGCAAATTGATTCTTTAATGAAATGTCTCAGGTTGAAAAATCTCTCATTAGCACCATTAATCTATGCAATAAAGCATTAACTTTGGGATGAGTTTCATCTCCACTTTGTACTACAAAAATGTTGTCACTAATGTTTTTCCAATGTTTGTAAAGGTCTTTCTTGAGGTAAGGAAGCCAAAGGATGTCATTATTGTAGTAGCTAAAAATTAGCTCTATCGTAGGATCACCTACAAAAATAATGAAAACCTTCCACGAGAGAGAGAGAGGCTGCAAGAAAACATTTGTTTGATATTAAGATGGATCTATCAAATATGATGATGAGGTCATACAAGAGGTGCCAATGACCTTGTTATATATAGAAAAGTGTGGTGAAGTACCAAATTCCCAAACATTAAATATTAGTACACATTAAATGGCATGAACCATCATTAAATGACCCAAGACCCCACATTTATTAAAGATAAAATTATCTAAATAACCCAAATATGCATAGGACCTTATGGGAATTAACATGTAAATAGGACCCCACTAATTAAATTAGTTAGAACACTCCATTTACACCAACAATCATTTGACTATAGCTAAAGATTTGGCAAAGTTGAGGTGAGAGGGGGTTTGAAGACCATTTTGACAATGTCATGATTGGTCTTGAAGCTACCTAGTGATGTGGGTAAGTGTATTTGATCAACAATCTACCATAAACTAGTCCTTGGGTCTCATTTTTATCTTGATGGTGGGTCAAAATGAAGTGTTGAGGAAATAAAAGGTAAAATGGGGAATTTAATTCCTTAAATTTGCATCTAGTGTAGCTCCAACATAAGTACTGTAACTCTCTCTTGTATTCATTAAAGTTTTGACCTGAATTTTGGTGAAGAAATTGATATGGAGGGGAAGAGGTATGGACACCACAAGAATTCTGAGAGAAATGTAAATTATTTTTTGTTAACCCCATAATTATAGAATATAATAACTTAATCAATGTTATGAAACTATGTCACCCTACGAGGTTTTGGATTATTAGCCCTCCACAAGAGTAGTCATTCAAAACTATAAATTTTTATTATATTATTATTATATAATAGTATGGTTCCTATAACCACATTCACCTATCAAAACATGAGCAATAATGAAGACAAACTAAATAAAATTATGAGTTAAATTCAATTCAAGAATATATTAGTTATAAACTTGTTACTCCATTAAAAACAACCTAATTACAATATATGTACTCAAAACACAAAAAAAGAACATAAATATATATTTTTAAATAATATAGAATATAAATAGATATGTATTCAAATATTAAATACCCAAACAATAAATTATATCAAATATAAGACAATACCTTTCTAAATCCACAAAATAAAATTTCAATTGATGCCTTTCTAAATCTACAAGATAAATTCTCAATTGATAACTTTATAAATCTACAAAATAAAAATAAAAATATATTAAAATTTTAATTGTCTCATTCTATACAATTTCATTTGCTTTGTTTCAATTAAAAAAAAATAGTAACTTGTGACTACCAATATAGTCATTAACGATCTCTCGAGTTATCTCTCCTCCCAATACTAAAATGCTAAAAGGGATTACATTTAGGTAATATAGTTAAAAGTTGTCTGTGGAGTTCTTTTTTTTTTTGATGAAACATTTACATATACAAATAAATGCGTCCAAATATATCCTAGTCTTTTTAAGAAGTGCCCGTGATACAAAATCTCTCCATCTTATTTTTTTATTTTAACATATAGTTTTTAAAATCTTAAACATTAAGATGAAATGATATTTATGAGCTTTTAAGATTTACAGGTTCAGCTGTTCAGTTTTTTTTTTCTATTTTAAAATAAGGTTTTTATTTATTATTTCTATAATTAGTAGGTGTAGGGATTGGGATAAAAAGTTTCGTTGATTACATCATTCATTAAGGTTTAAATTTTTAAATATGGTGTAAGAGATGAGGTCAGGATTGTACCCGGTACAGACTCGAAATGAATACTTTTTAATCTTTGACTTTCAATTAGCAAAAATGAATTTGTGAATGATATAAAATCTTCCCTATAAGATCTGGTTTGCAATTTTTCTTTTAAAAAGATCCCAAAACTGTCTTATCTAAACCTGCTGAACGTTAAGAAAACCAACATTTAGCTCAGGAATCCATTGGCCTGGCACTCCACTAAGCAATTCATGAGAATATTTGCATGAGTTGATCTTTTGTTGTAAGAGATCCTGCCAATCCAGTGTTCTTCGTAACGAGTACGTCTGTAGCGGTGTCCGTTGGGTGGATTATAGGTCGATGAGGTGTGAAAGAAGGTGATGGATACCATGAATTTAGAGTGAGAATGACAGCCTGCCTTGTCACTGCAATCACCACATGATCGCATGATATGTCGAATCAATTTTTGGTGCATTTAAAGTTTTATTCACATATCAAATTATAAAAATGTTATTAGACTTCGGTTGATGTGAAGGAAAGTTGTCGACAACACCATCTTGTATACTTTTTTAAAAGCAGTGGCGGGTAATTCGTGACTAGACGACAATTTAGGTAAGGCGATTGATTCCTGTACGAACATTGAGATAAAATTGGAACAAACTTCCAAAGTGCCTATTTTTCACATGTTATGCTTTTTTCTTGTCTTCTTTTTATAATAATTTCAAATAATTTTAGGAATTCGACGTTATTGGAGTACAAAAGGGTCTCATACTGGTTACTGCGTGGTCAAGTGGGATTAGTCTTGCCTCCCTCATCCATTTCTGGTTTCAATTTGGCAGATCGTAAGACCAAGGTAAGGCGGGCTGGGCACTGGGTTGGGTTGCAAGGATACCCACGAGATACCAAAAAAAAAAATTATCGTAAGAAATAAAAGTATATGTTTTATTTATTTATATTATTTATGTGTATTTGAAGTTTGAAGTGGTTCTAGGAAAATTCATCGTCAGCAATTCACCGTCAACAATTCATCACAGGAAAATTCAATGCCATGACAAATTCAAATTTACCACCACACAAAATTAATTGCATTAACATTATTTTAATATACATTTCCAAAACTTGGAAAAAAAAAAATTCAAAAGAATAATTTGATTTACAATAATAAAAATGCACTTCAAATTATTCTTTTGCAAAAAAAATTTCAAAGTTGTGGAAATATATATTAAAAAATGTTAATGTTATTAATTTTCCATGGGGGTGAATTGTTGGTGGTGAATTTTCCTTGAGTTGAATTTGTCATGGCGGTGAATTTTCCGGTGGTGAATTTGTCTGATGTTATTTGAAGTATATGGTTTTAACATTTAATTTGATTGATTTATTTTATAAATTAATTCTAATTATGAATTATTATTTTAACGTATTAAATTGATTAGTATAAAATAAAATTGGTTCAGTTTAATTTTTAAACATATATTTTTTTAAGTTGGTTGTTAGGAATATGATTGTTACTTACGAGTTTATGTGTTAAAGATCTTGAGAACTGTGTGTTTAGAACTTATATTTAAGTATATCTTTTTAGTTTGTACAAACAATGAATTATTAACATCTTGTAATTAGCTCCAATTGCATCAACATTTACATTCTCTATTTAGCATTTTTTTATCTTGTTACATTAGCCATGGGGTTTGACTACTATTGAGGAAATATTTTATCTAGATTGCAAGCCCCAATGGTGTTTTCTAGCACCATCAACTTCTAAAATATGTGTACATGCAAACGTGAACATATTCGATAGATCTTAAAGATGAATATCACTAATGGATATATCCATGTGGGAGCAATATGCCTTGAGACCACACTATAGGAATAACCTTATCCAAGATGTTAGAAATCTTAGTAAAACTTTATCACAAGCTTCTAATTATTGTTCCATTTCCAAATCTCAATTTCTAGTTTTATATCATAGTGCATTAGTTGGTCAAAGAGGTCAAAGTTGACAACAAATCATGTCATAAATTATGTAAGAGTTAGATTATCCGCTCTCACTTATTTCAATATTTTT